>VYZP01020253.1:39545-76600 GCA_013400635.1 Hypocryptadius cinnamomeus
CGGGTGGTGAGAGGGGTTGTGAGGAGGCCGTGAGGGTTATGGGGGCTGTGGAGAACTTCCAGTGTTCCAGGGTCAGTTAGATGGAAAAGAGCTCTGAGATTATCGCGTTCAACCTATGGCCGATCACCGCTTTGTCAACTAGACCATGTCTCTCAGTGCCGCGTCCAGTCTTTCCTAAAACACCTCCAGGGACAGTGACTCCACCGCTTCCTTCCACAGCCCATTCTAATGTCTAAGTGTTGGAGTACCCTTTTTGTGAAGAAATTATTCTCCATGTCCAACTAAAAACCTCCTGTGGTGCAGCTTGAGACTGTGACCTCTTGTCCTATTCTTTCTTGTTCCGTGGGAGCACAGCCCGACCCCACCTGGCTGTCCCCTCCTGTCACGGAGCTGTGCAGAGCCAGAAGGTCCCCCCTGAGCCTCCTTTTCTCCAGGCTCAGCCCCTTTCCCAGCTCCCTCAGCTGCTCATCAGACCTGTGCTCCAGACCCTTCCCCAGCTCCGTTCCCTTCCCTGGACATGCTCCAGCCCCTCAATGTCCTTCCTGAACTGAGGGGCCCAGAACTGGACACAGCCCTCGAGGTGACCTCAGCAGTGCCCAGCACAGGGGACAGTCACTGCCCTGCTCCTGCTGCCACACACCGGGATGAAGGGGGCAGAGCTGAGGGGAGCCATGGGGGCTGTGGGATGAAGCCCCCCCAAGCAGAACAATGCGGTGTTTCCGGGGAGCTCAGGGGTTTGTGAGGGATGTGTTGTACCCCCGGACCGGGATGCAGTTCACTTCAGGGCTGTTTGCTGGGCTTCCCATTGTTGTAGAAGGGCACCGTGAGGTGAAGCTGCGATGGGACACGTCCTTGGGAGTGTCCCTGTGTTTTCCCAGCACGCCCATAACCTGCCTCCTGCCTCCTCTGCAGGCGCCCGGCAGCCCCAGGTTGTCACCTTTTCGAGGCAGTGCTGCTTGTCAGCATGACTCCTCCATGACTCCTCCATGACTCCATCTCCCTTTTGGTCACCCAGCTCTGTAAGCTGGCTGTTCTTATTCTTTCACGCACGTCGTCTTTTTGTGGTCTCTTGTGGGGGGAAAAAAAAAAAATTGTTTTCCCTAAAACTCAGAATACAGGCAGGAAATGGCCAGGTGTTGCTGAATGTACTCCGAGTGCCACTGCAGCAGTGTGTGCTACAAGGAGTTGAGGTCTGTTTTGGGTCCTAGTGTAAGTTTGCTTCATAAATTGAGGCAAATAGTTTACATTCCAATGGTTTTCCTTTTTATTATGAGAAGGGATTAGTAATTCTGCAAAACCTGTTAAGTTACTGGTGCTGAAAAAGAATGAGACCAGCTCTGTGTAAACAGAGAAATGAAGCATCCTTTAATAGCACAGAGCACAAATCATCACTATTTTAAATTTTATCCTAAAAACTGAGAAAAAGACATGTTTACGGCTTCATAACTGAAGTGGATCTGAATTTCATTTTGTGTACCCTGCTAGATGTTTATTCTGCAGGCGGTGCAGATTTCAGCTTGTTTCTTCCTAATGGCTTTCACATATGTATGAGTTAGGCAGGTTTTGCTACCTGTGTGTGCCAGCTGTGGAGTGGCTCTAAAGTGTAGTACAATAGGCTGAATAAAGTGACACACCCCTGATTCACCTTGATTTATGGAATGTAGCAGGTGTGGCAAAACACAGGCCTGTAAAAGAGGGAAAAAAAAACATCTCCAACTACTCAGGTGTTATGTGTCAAGTTCAAGTCAAGGTCCTTGTGTGTTTTTTTTCTCTGAGTCTCTTTTTGATTACAAAAATTCAGCTTTGTGAATATACACATGACAGCTGATCATGTGGAGGAGGGATACATCATTTATAAATTACTTTGTTGTATTGCCTTAAAAAATATTTTTTACACAGAGCGAACTAGAGCTTCAGGTGCAATATTTTGACCAATTTCATTAAGTTACAATTGAGTTCTTGTTAGAAACTTTATGTACAGATGCAGACAAGTTTTAAGCACAGAGGCTCTTTTGCCAGCCTACTTTTGCAGCATACTCACTCAGCTACTCAGTCCTGAAAAGTATGAGTAATCTCTTGTTTACCCTTGCCCACATGCTTTGAAAAACATTTGCAGTGTTCACTTATTCACGAGCCCAGCCTAATGTGTTGTGCCCAGTTTGACACATCATACAGGCAGCACACCACAGCAGCTCTGAATTCTGAGCTGGTCTAGCCAATATGTATCTAATGTGTTTAATACAGCTCTTGGTTCCATTTACAGTGTTTGCCTACAAGAAATGGGTGAGTTACACGTATACTTACATTAAGAGGAGCAAAACTGAGCACTACTGAGATGTTTGCCTTTCTTCACCTTGATCTCTCTGTTGTATTTTAGCCCACATTTGCCTTTAGAAGCTGCAGTTCTAAGCACTGGATACTGCCAGAGCTGTCCAGATTTACTGCTGGAATACAATTGAACATTTGCAGCTCAAAAACCATTAATCAATGCCAAGAAGAAAAGAGCAGACAACCTCAAAATATTCTCAGGGGTTGCTAGGTTTAGTACAACACTTAGAGGAGAAACCATACCCTCTAGCTGGCAGTGTTGTAGAGGTGAAACAACTGAAACTATTTGTATTAATTAAATTTGGGGTTAAACTTGGAGTAATTTAATTTGGATTGTTCAGCCTGGAGAAGAGAAGGCTTAGGAGTGACCTAACTGTGGCCTTCTATCACCTGAAGGGTGCCTGCAAGAAAGATGGAGAGGGACTTTTTACAAGAGCGTGGAGTGACAAGACAAGGGGGAATGGCTTCAAACTGAAAGAGAGCAAGTCTAGATTGGATATTAGGGAAAAAAATCTTCCCTGTGAGGGTGGTGAGGCCCTAGCACAGGTTGTCCAGAGAAGCTGTGGCTGCCCCTGGATCCCTGGAAGTGTCCAAGGTCAGGTTGGAAGGGGCTTGGAGCAACATGAGCATAGTGGAAGATGTCCCTGCCCTGTATTGCTTGTATACTTTCTTGAAAAAGAAATATTTCCTGTATTTCCAATTTTATTCTTAATTTTATCGATGTGATGGAGACCTCTGTCACCATTTTCCCATTTTTGCTCAGTAGTTTTTTTAATCTGTCATTTAACCTGTAATTTACTGTGTTTTGATGCATCTTTATAAAATTGAGATTAAAAAAATAGATGTTTCATGAAACCATAAAAAAAGCTGGGTAAGTAACAGCTGTTAAACTTTATTAGACCTTAAGCTTTTAGTGCTCATTTAATCCAAAGCCTTGCTTGTATATGGAGGCTATAAAGAAAAAGGGCTCTTAACCTTTCTGTTTCCCAAACTATGTGGAAGGAAATCCCTAGGGCTGTATGACAGGGTGATACAGAGGACTGTAGTGTCTCTGCCTTCTTTATTTCAGTTAACAGACCCTCCACTGCAAACTCCCCAGCTTGAAACTGGGTTGCTGAGCTTTTCAAGAGTGCTTAGTTTCAGAGATAAACAAGGTTGTTGAAATTATGCCAGATTTTAAAGGCAAACAAAAGTGTTTTCCTTGGAGCAGTTAGGCAGATAAAATGTTGATATTTCTTAGGCTCTCAGGTATTCCAATGAAGTTTCTAAACATGGACTTAAAGACCAAATCAAGTAAAGTTTTACAAATGAACTGGAAGACCAAAATTAAAGGGCTTTGAAACATCTAAATTGGGAACAATTAGGCGCTGCAGCAGGTGAAGCAGGTTTTCAAACATGTATGTTGACAATGACTCCTGGTATTTTTAGCAACCAAAAGTTGTTGATAACATGAGAATTGAGTGTCCTGTGCAAAGTGGTTTTCTATTGTTTGTCTGGTTCCAAGTGGAGAAATGTCTGTCATATGCAGAGTGAAATTTATGGGTGTGTTGGCTTTAAATATGCCTTTTATGCATCCAGCAGCCAAGGAAATCTGGGCGAAGGTGAATCACCATTACTACCATGGGGTCCTGGATTCGTGAACCAGCCCCTCAAGACTGCAGAATCCAGGTCAGTTTTAGCAGAACAACAGATGGATTTCTGGATGCCTGCTTCAAGGATGTGCTGACTCCTGTGTGAAATGTGTCACCTGAACATTTACCAAACCACTGTCTTCTGAAATAGTTCTTTGGTGTGTTTGTTTTCCTTTCGGCAGTACAAGTAGAATACAGATAAAGGAACAAAATGTGGGATAAAGTCTTGTCCTCATGCTGTTTAGTGCAAGATTGGCAGTGGATAGAGTGTAGAGATGAGATGCTGCTAACAACACAAGTAAAAGCTGAGGCTAGAAGTAGTGCAGGAGTTTGTTTGTGGTTGATTTCCTCCAGGTATTGAGTGCAGCCAGGAGTGAAAACAAAGTGGTATGAATTTATTGCAAGTCCCTTCTAGTATGTCTGTAAACCATGACCAGTCTGTCTGCTAGAGCCCACAGTGTAGTTTTCATAATGTCCTTGAACTACATGTTGTAAGACTTTGGAAATTTTGAATATTTATGAAGGAAAAAAGTTGTTGGGGTTTTTTTTTGTTTGTTTGGGGTTTTGTTTGTTTTGGTTGTTGTTGTTGTTGTTGTTGTAAAATCAACATCCTGAATGTCCAGGAACATTCATGATTTTCATTGAGTGCACTTAAGTGCAAATGAGGCTAAGATCCCTCAGTTTCTGAGGGACAGTAAACTTTGTTTACCATCATTCAGTTTCAGGTTCAGCTGTTTCCAAGAACTCTGAGTATTTTAACCATTCAGGATTTTTTTTGCATCTCTTTGTCTGGAAAAAGATGCTTTAGAGCAAGCAACTGAAGGACCTTAGTTTCTTTAGTTTATGAGGAATGATTTACAGCCTCTTTGCTTAAATTGTGCAAGTATCTTCATCAAGAACAAATACAACTGAAGGACTCTTTTATTAAACCATTAAAATTATAGGAATATCCAACTGGAAACGACCAGAGAAATTCCTGTAAAAGCAAGTTTCTATTTCTAAACAGGGCTGTGAACCACTGAAGCTATTTGTGGCTCTGATAGATGAGTTGAAGTTTACAATATTATGGAATGTCTAAAATATGTGCAAATTATTGCTTCAGTAAAGGTGTACCCAGGTAGTCTTGGGAATCCGTACTAAATAGTGTAATGTGGGGTTTTGCCCCTGATTCTTAATCTCTGAGAATATGTCAGGTATTCTCTTTAGGGGTCTGATATTCTTGTTAATCTTTGTTCTTCCCACCCTTCTCTTCCACTCTGGAGGTGAGGGATAACTGACTCTAGCAATGCAGGAATTTCTTTACAAGTCAGTCTTCTGCTTGTAATTTTAAAATAAGTGCAAGGTGGAGGTGCTGATTCTTGTTGGGGTTTCAGGCTCAACTGCTGAAGTTTCAGTAGTAGCTTCAGCAGTCTGAGTGTGCCATTGTCCTTACCCTTCAGATAAACCAAGTTGCTCTAAGCAAACAGCTTAAATACCAGTAAATGTCTCTGTGTTTTTGAGCTGCTGAACTGAGCTCTTTGTGTCTCTGCAGAGTGAGCCAGGCAGTGATCTGGGTTCCTAACCTCAGTTTTGATGTCCATTTGTGAGGTTCTGAATGTAGATGAACACCAGCCTTGCTGTCTAAACAGACACATCTATTGTAGGGAGCTCTGATAACTGGGCTGTATTAAATACCATCTTCATCTCCTTTTGATGTAATTATTTCCATCTTTTTCTATGATGTACTTTGAGGTGCTCATCACTGCCCACTGGACTGTAGAAAGAATCAGTGATTTCCTTATTCCAGGTGCTGAACACTAAGAAAACTGTAACTTGTGTCTAAGTATGCTAACTGGACTTGTAGTCATGTTGATTCTGGTATGTCTTCCTTTAAAAAGAATAAAGTTGAAGTAGAATCAGAAATTCAGTCATAAAGTAAAAAACAAGCTTCTCTTGAAAATAAGGAGTTCTATAGCTCCAGTTCTTTGTCCTTTTATGAACTTCTATGCTGATGTTTTTTGTGCTCCTTTGTGTTTCTGCAGAGCCAGTGACCAGCATGACCAATGGCTCACATGGGTCCAGATGGTCAGTGACACAGCCTGGATTACAGAATTAGCAGCAGAAAGTATTGCATTACTAACTTCCCCATTAACACCTTCTAGATTTGGGAGCAGAGGAATTTAGGGAATGGATGAAATTGGTGATCTCTGTTTTGTAATCTTGCACTCTCATGGCTTTAGGGTGGGACTGTTACTCACAGGGCTTTAGTTGTGCTGAAACCTTTTTTTTTGCTCTCTTGCCTCATACAACATCTTCCCTCTCACTTCTGTGCAGGAGAGAAGTCCCATTTCACTGGACACTTAATGATACTTCTCATTGCTCTTGGAGGGTGGCAGAGGAAAGAAGAACTTGGATAACTCACAATAAAGAAACCCACATCAACTGTATTTATGGTCTTACTCTTTGTTTTACTTGTGATATTTTAAACCCTCCAGCAGGTGCTGCTGCATCCTGCAAATGTTGTCTTGCTGGAGGGAAAAAAAAGGCATGGACTGGACTACAACTGGACTTTGTTCTTTGTTTTGTGTCATGCATATTTGTGTTCTTTTTTTTTCCCTCAAACTGTTTTCCAGGGAAGTTATTACGGAGAGAGTTTTTATGATCCCAGCGAGTTTAATCCTGCAAGCACTCTGCAAGAAGGGGTTGAAGATTAGTGGGAGTTGCTGATCAAAGTCACGCTGAGAGCAAGCTGAACAGACCCAGGCAGAAATACATTTGTCTTTCTACAAAATATGAAGAAATCCAAGTGTTTTCTTAGAAGTGAAAAGTAGTCCTAAAATAAGTTGAATTTATAAAACTTACCAGCTGTTTTATTGCTTTTCTGAAGTTTCTGGAACTTCAGTAATTTAAGTTCCTGATTTTAAATTGGTCTTGTCATTAACCTGGGTCTTGAGTGCTAGAAGTTTGCAAGACAGATTACACAGCACACATTTCAGGATCTCTGAGTTAGGATTTCTGGGATTTAGTGAGGAATTGTGACTGAATTACATACAGCTAATGTAAAGAGATGTGCTTTGTCCTGTTTGGTGATGGACCACTTGTGTCAGGCAGGAATGTGGGGGTAGTAAGAGTTGAAACTAGGCCTTGGTAATGGGTAATGTATCCTTGAAGTCATTGATTTGCAGCAGGGCAGAAATGCCCTCGTGAGCTAAGAGATCTCATTGATCTCTGATACTTACCTGCATCTTTGTACTGTACAATCACAGCAATTAAACTTGGTTGTGACCATGATCTTGGCACTTTTCTGGTTATCTAGGAGCCCTAAGTTTAAGTAAGATGAAATATTGCTTTGCTTTTGATATTTAACTTTAGTAGTACTCTAAACCTCTTAATATAAGAGTAATGGCAGTTAACTACAGTCATAAATCCCAGGCAGGCTGCACCTGCTACCCTACCCTGTGAAACAGCTTGTGTTCCCTTCTTCTTCTGCCTGGAATGGCTTGAATTACCATCTTTCTCTTTCACTTCTCTTCTTTATTTATTTAAGAAATCTAACCTGGCTGTGGCAGTTACTGCTCAGGAAGTTAAAAGGATGGGTCAGAAGGAAAACGCCTTCATTTTCCTTTTGACTCGATTCCAAAAGATTAAATATAGTTCATTTATAAGAATCCATGTAATAATCTATGTAATCCAAATGCAGTAAACATGGAGATCAAAAGTCTTTAGTCAATAAGGCTTGAAGTTCTCATGACTTTAATAGATTGGTAACTTTATAATAATCTGATAACTGCAGTTTGGATCTTCCAGAAGTTTCAGCTCTGTTGAATTCAGTCGCTCTGGAATGTGTATCTGTCTCTATAAAGGCAGTTAATTCTTTGCTAAAGCTGGCAGTATTCACCCACTTTAGGTTCTGTGCAGTTTGGTGTGTCTCTCCATTCACTAGAGAAAAAGAACTTTACACAAGGTGGCAAACTAGATTTCTACAATGTGTGTCTTACAACATGGAGATACATAACTGAAATATCTTTATAATTAATTGATACATTATATATATGTAATCATGATTAATACTTCTTCATTGCTTTCTTTTCCTATATTCCCAGGGCAGCTCATGAGAGCTTTTACAGTTTTGGCCCTAGTTTATAGATCAGAGGAGGACAATGGCAAATGTGAAATGTGTGGGCCCCAAAGTGAACGAGAGGCAATGTTGGAAAGAGGTAAAATTGACCTCTTTATATTTTTTTGTAGTTTTTTCATAAATGATCTTCAGTTGTTGATGATTTTGTAAGTAACCACTAAAATGTTGTAGATGATTTCTTGTATTATTGAGGCAGTTTTGCCTTGCTTTTCCTTGAAGTTTTTGTAAAAAAAACTCACTCATATTTGAGTGGGTGAAGTCTGCATTTCTACCTCTTTACATAAATAAGATTTCCAGTAGAGCTATTTTCAACTTCCTATGTAAGAATACTTATTTTTTTACTGTAGCTTTCTAGTGCTGGTAGGTTCTTCAGCTGGTTTTTGCTATACTTATCCAGGCAACATCTGGAGGAACAGCTGATTACAGCTCCTGAGGTACAGTTCCCAGGAGTCAGATCAACAAAGGGGTTAAAAGTGAGACAGCCTTTTACTTCGGTGGAAGTGCAGTTGTTGATTCAAGGCTCTCAGTAAATGATTGTTGGAGATCTGCCATGTGTAGCTGAGCATTCAGAAAGTACACCACAGACCCTGCTTCCTCCTGAGGAGCCTTGTCTGTCAACGTCTCACTTTAATTGTAGTCTGTAAGGTACCAGCAGGCAGGCAAAGCTCACCAGCCAGCAGCCATGGAAGATCCAGTCTTCACTGACATCAGTCAAAATGCTAACGACACCACTGTCTCTGAGGTGTCAGATTCTGAGGAAAATAAAGGGGGTGATCTTTTTGATCATGTCCATGAAGATTCAGCATCCCCTTTTTCCATCACTAATATCCCAGAAAACATGGATGCTAGTAAGGAGAACTCAGAAGATAGCTATAATAATTCTGTGGCCTCTCAGCATGGAAGTGATGGAGGAGATGATTCTTCATCTCACCATGGTGCTGAAGAAGACTACCCACAGCAGCAGATGGATCTGATGAGCCCAACTCTGGAAGATAAAGACGTAGAGGGCACAATGTTTGAGAGCAACCTGCATTTTCCTCCGGATTTCCAGTTTCGTCAGAGACAGAGCACTTATACCAACTCTCCAACTTCTCTCAAGTTTCCCCTTAACAATAACTTTGGAGAAACGAACAACTTTCAGGAAGATTTTGAGATTTCTGTTTTTGTAAAGGTAAGAACCTGGATGCTCCTAAGCATATCCTACATTTAAACCCCAAATCAATATGTGTATCCTCCAAATCAGTGAAATACTGCTACCCACTGCTTTGCTCTCAACTTTGCAGCAAGGAGCCAATCTCTTCACTTACCTCTTGCATCTTTAAGCAGAGAAAGAGGTAATTTGTGTTGTGTGGAACATTCAAGTGGGAGTAGGGTGCAGGTATTCTGATTGTTGCTGCAATTCATTTATTCTGGGAAATCTCCCTGCTGTTACAGCTAGGCAGCTACTACTTAGTTGAGCTAGTTCAGCTATCCCTGCACTCCACTATCTAGTAGCTGAGAGCTCAGAAATAATAGCTGTGAATGCTATGAAGAAAACTGAATATATAGTTTAAATAATGCTCATCCCTGAAATAAGTTTTTCTTTCCTTTCTTTCAATATTTAGATTTAGGTATTTCTGTGACAATTTAAACATGTATTTTCATTAATTTCCAGTTAGGTATAAATTACTGAGGGGGCTTTCACACCTTCTCTCACCTTAAAAGGATTACTTAGGTTTCAAAACTGTAAACACCTGTATTCTGGAATAAACACTATGATTCCCTTCATAAACACACTTGTATTTAACCTTTCTCAACATTTATTAGGCTGAAACACAGGCCTGACAGTTCCTTCTTTTTAACTATATAAAAATGTTCAAGATCTTGTGTATCTTAAATAGAACAATACACCATGATTATAATATTCTGTTATTTCAAGAGAAGCCTCATGAAGTTTGTCAGTTTTCAACATAAATATCAAAATATTCAAAATATTATCAAAATCTGTTTCTCAGTTCCATGGGGACTTTGGAAGCTGGAGAAAAGATTTTGTCACAACACATAATAAGAAGTGTTTTCAGCAGTCATTATTTGGTTAAATGACTCCCTGAAACAGCACCTGTCCTATTTCTGTTACTGGATTATGGTCATTACTAAAAATATTTTGGCTATATCAAAGTAAGAGCTGTGGCATTAGTTCTATTTTATTTTTCTGCATGTAGTCCTGTGTATGTGTTAAAAGTTGCAGCAATTGAGTATATTTTGTTGGTTAGCAACTGGTGTTAGCAACCTGTATTTGGCCTTTAAAATAATCTCTTTAATTTCCTTATTCTTTCACATTCCTCTTATTTCAAAGTAACAATGTCTTCTTTTTCTATGGATAAAATAAGAAATGTGTGCAGATGTTCCCATTCAAACAGAGTTGTTTGGGTTAATTTGAAAAAGTGAAAAGAGAGGCATTTTGAATAGAACTGTCAAGGGACAAGGTCTGAGGAAGTCCTTTTCCTTGCTTTTGTTGTGCAGAGTAGTTGATTATCCCATAAAGGTTCTTATCAGCTACTCCAGAGAGAAAGGCAAACTGTGCTCTCTTCACTTTGGAAACGTGACTGCCTGGTGTCTTTGAGATGTCCTTGATCCCCAAGATGTCCCTACCTGGCTGAAAGGTTGAGACATGAGGCTCTCAGGTGATCCATGCTGTGCCCAGTGTGCAGGGCACTGGGTACTGCTGGGTAGGTGTCTGAACTGACCTCCTGTTACAGTGTTTTACTCCTTGAGAATGTGATGATGTCTAGTTCTTGGCTTTTTGTTTTTCTGTCTTTCTGGTATCAAGGTAATAAAGCAGTAACTCCATGGAGTGCAGATCCAGATTTGCCCTCTTTAAGTATCTAGATAGCAAAAGTCAGCCTGTAAAATGGAAGGTCACAGAATAATATATACCAACAGCAGTGAAATCCCTGAGGTCCGTGGCTTCTTGCACATGGAACAAATATCTCAGTTGTGTCAATAAATATTACCCATAGATGGTTCCCTTCTCACATGGTCTCTAGCCCACCTGTGGCCAGTGTTGCTCTGAAATTGGGTTCATCGGGGTTTGCATTTTTCTGCAGACACTAACAGTGACAGCAGGACCTGGTGCTGTAGGACAATAGTGATCATGACAGTTCTGCCACTATTTATTCCTCCCTTTGCTTGTAGACCTAATAAATCTCTGTGAATGACTGGAAACGTGAGTGTCAGAGGACTGAACACCAGAAAGTGGGAAGATTAAATGGTAGCTAACTCACAGTGCAGCTGGATGGATAATGTTTACAGTAGTCCATTCATTAGACACCAAGAAAATGTTTACATCACTTTAACTCGTTTTTCACTGATTATCAGTGCTTGGTAACTATGCCATGTCAGTGGGCTATTTCAGGATGTGACATAAGGTAAAAAAGGAATTCCCTGTTCCTTTAACAGCAGAATGCAGCATGTAACAACATGAATCTGTTTGTGTGAATCCAGCACGTCCAGGCTTGTCACAGCCACCTTAATGCCTTTTCAATAACTCTGTAATTTATTCAAACAAAAGCCTTGCAATTTGAACAGAAATATGACTGGCACACAGGCTGTGTTACTGAGTGCACAGGACAGCCTGACCCAATCATAGCTCCAAGGTTCCAGCCTTTTAACCTGTACACTGTATTTTCCTATTGAGCAGGATGTTTGTTCTGAAGGTTTGGGTTTCTTTGAAAATTTTAACTTTTTTGTTTTCCTGAACCTTAAGTTGTCATTTAAAGACCAGTCCTCCAATTTTCTTTTCACAAGAAAATTATTGCCCTTCTGTTTCCTTGATCACCTGAGACTGACTGCAGCTTATAGCCCCTCTGTGCTCATTTGTGCCATAGGAACATGGTTTCCAAAAGAAGGAAGGTAATTCTTTACCCTAAGCAATAAACACCTTGTGTTAGGCAAAAATACCAATGTTATCCTGTGGTTTAGCATCATCAACCTGCACCTGTTGGATCACTGCACTGGAGTAACAGAGTTATGGATGCTGGAGAGCATCTCTGGAGATCACCTTGTCCAGCTCCTTCCTCAGAGCAGGATTACTACCTCATCTTGCTTAGGGTCATGTTTGGTTTTCAATATTTCCAAAAATGAAGAAACCACACCTTCTCTGTGCAACCATTCTAATGTCCTACCCTCATGGTAAACCTATGTTTTAAATGGAATTTTGTGTATCTAAATGTGTGCCTCCTGTCCTTTTAGTGAATACCAGTGCTTATATTTAAGAATCAGAACCTATGCATTTATCTGTTTCTGTTTGGAATTGTGGTATCCTTCTGTAAAATTTCATTAAGTCAGGAGCTGGAAAATAAAGGATATTTTTGTTTTTCCAACAAGATGTTTTCCATTCCCTCATTTGAAGTGCTGAGTCCTGCACTTGGGTCACAACTACTCCTGCAGTGCTGCTGGCTGTGAGAAGAGTGGCTGGAAAGCTGGAAAAGGACCTGGGGGTGCTGGTGACAGCAGGTGAACATGAGCCAGGTGTGCCCAGGTGGGCAAGAAGGTCAAAGGCACCTGGCTTGCACCAGCCATGGTGTGGCAGCAGGGCCAGGGTAGTGATTGTCCCCCCGTGCTGGGCCTGGCTGAGGCCACACCTCAAATCCTGGACTCGGTTCTGGGCCCCTCATGGCAAAAAATAAATTGAGGGGCTGGAGCATGTCCTGGGAAGGGAACAGAGCTGGGGAAGGGTCTGGAGCACAGGTCTGATGAGAAGCAGCTGAGGGAGCTGGGGGGCTCTTGCTTTCCAAACTCCCTGAAAGGAGGACAGGGCCAGGTGGGGGTTGGGCTCTGCTCCCATGTAACAAGTGACAGAATGAGAAAAAATTCCTCAAGTTGTGCCAGTGGAGGTTTAGGTTGGATATTAGGAATTTAATTTTTTTTTTTTTCATGGAGAGGGTTGTCAGGCACTGGAACAGGCTGCTCAGGGAAGTGGAGTTACCATCCCTGGGCATCCAAAAACGTGTGGATGTGGCACTTGAGGACCTGGTTTAATGGTGAACATGGTGGTGGTGCTGGTTGACAGCTGGACTTTATCTTAAATGTCTTTTCAAACCTTACCAATTCTGTGATTCTGTGGTTCTCTGATTTCCAAGCCAGGAAAGTCTGAGGACTCCAACTTGGTGGCACAACCAATTCTCTGCTAGTTCCCTACTGACTCCCCAAGTTGAGCTGAACTGTTGTGAATGACAGACCTTGTTCCTCACAGGGACAGTGAGACTCATTGTGTCACTGGGAAAATCAGACTTCTTCCTAATGAGTTGGCTTTTCTCTTGTTTTATGAAGCATTCTAGTATCTGTTGAGAAAATTCTGTTTAGGAATGTGTATTAATGGTTCAGAACATGAAGTCACAGGACAAATCTAATTTTAAGCATGTATAATTTGAAGAGAGCAGAACCACATGGATGTCCAGTCAGAAGTTAGTGATTAAACTGGTGTTTTGCTGAGCAGAACTGAGCATTTCTTACTACACTCATAATCTACAGAGGAAAACAGCTGTATTTGCAGGTTTGGGCTGTTAGATATTTGTAAGCAAAACAAATGGGTGTCCAGATACCTCCTAGCAATGGAAACAGTTTGTCTTCTGATTGACTCCAATACAGCACATGAGGCTGGTGTTCAGCCATATCTTCTCCACCAAGGTTTGCAGGTAGAAAGGTAAATTCAGGCTGAAGCCAGGTGGCAACTGTAACTCTCCATATATACACAAAATTATAGTAGTTTGTCTTTTTATAACATTTTAGCCTTTAAAAATATTATAAATAATAAATCTAATGGAAGTAAGCAACTATTATTTTGGTCTTAATAATAAGCTTAGAAAAAGGTTGGGTGATTCATAATCCACCTTTTAAATAGTGTTAACTGAGCAACCTGAGCAAGGAAAAGATCCAAGAACTATTTTCAGAATCTTCAGTCTTGTCAGATTTACAGACCAAGATGCTAAAGTTGACATGTACACAGCAGGAAATGACTCATGGGGAGCCAATAACGTGATACCTGTTTTGATAATTAAAATGAAATTAATGGTTGTTTCTTCCTGCAAATAGCCTGAGATAGGTTACAAGTACAATTAAGTATAGAAATACAATTCTGGAATACCAAGTGATGTGTCCTCCTGCTCTCAGTCTTATTTAGACTGTCCCTAACAGATGCTTCTTTGGAAACATTCAGTGATGCCCATTCAGCACCTAAACTAATTACTCTCTGTCAATGCTTAATTATTGTTCTGAGACAATATTTTCCTTTAGTAAAATTCTATTGCTCTGAATTATGCTATTTTTCTTTTTAATAGACAAGACTTTTATGTATATAGAAGACACAGATGACATTTCTTTCAGTCTTTACTTTCTTGAACTAAACAAGTCCTTCAGCTTGCCTTCAAGCTTGAGTCATCATTTCTAAATGTTGAGTGGTTTGGTGTGTTGTGGTTTGGTTTTTTTTTGTTTTAGGGGTCGTTTTCATGACCTTTTCCAGTCTTTCTCCAGTTAATTTATGTAATTCTTAGGCTCCAGTTTGGAGGTACAGGTAGTGCAAATAGCAGTACTAATAAAAATTACTACAGCAAGCACCTCTTTAATTCATTATTTATCCAACTCTCTAGTCAGAACACTTTATCTGCTCTATTTTAATGTATTTTTGAATCCTTTAACATTTGTATGGTTCCTCCAGCCCTGATGTTTTCCCAATAAATGCTTTAGTAACAGACTTGCCCATTTGCAAGCAGGTGTAATACAGTAGTACTGCACAGTTTGCAGCTGCCATTTGACTTGTAGAGCATTTAGGTTTCTCTTAGTGGTGTGATCAGGCTCTGATCACCCCTCACTGAAAACAGCATGGTTTTGGAGTCAGAGAGCTGCTCTGACATAAATCCAGTGTGAAGGACACCCTCACCAGTGCTTTTGCTCTGCTAACTCAGACAATAGGGATACACCTCTAACAGCTCCACACCACTGTGCAGACCCAGCGTGGCTTTATGGCTCCCTCCTCCACCTTGTCATGTACAGCAGACTGGTAATCTCTGAAGTCTTCACATATAAACCTAATAGCTAACTAACCCTTATTTCTGAGGAGGAAAACTGTGCTGTGGGTCTCTTCACAGCTGGATTTATGCCTAGCCAAATTACTCTGTGTGTGTGTGTGTGTGTGTGAAAAGATTACTGATGGCCATTCTGCTACAGATAGCACCCAGTCCCCCAACTATCAGTCACGAGCAGAACGTGTGTTTCAGCAGCAGGGCAGAGCAGTTTGCTCAATCTTTTGGATGCAAAGGGTAAAAGGTTTGCTTCCAACCCTTGCTGAGTCTGTGCCTCACTCAGGCACCTGTGGAAAGGTCTGTGAATCAATTTTGAGCTGGCACTCCTGTGCTCCCCTCAGTGCGTGGTTCCAGCCACAGCGGTGTCCAGGCACAGCGCAGCAGCGTAGCAACAGCTTCAAAATACAAACCTGGATTATCTAGGAAATTGTCCCTGCACAGTGATTGCAGCAATGGCAAACACAATGTAAATAATGTAGGTCACACCGAGAGAAAATTAAAACAGGATTTATTTACTCATTTATTTTTCCTCATATATATTTCAGCTTGTGATACCCTCTTTGATGTTCTGAAAGCAAGGCTCTTATCCCAGCATGGGCTGTTTTTTTCTTTTGAAACATCTCAGCACCTACAGTTTTGGAGTGAAAAATGTTTGGATTTGTGAATTGATTACTTCTTGCTGGCCTTGAAAACTTATCTGTGTAGCAGTATTGTCACCTGTTAAATGGATCCTGTCCAAACCAGAGCAATTTGTATTATTTTGAATTGGTTATTTTAGAAGTACCTAAAGAGCAGCTCTACTGAGACTAAGATTTTACAAATGCAAAATAATGCATCATCCCTGCAGAGCAACAGGTGATGATAATATGTCAACTCCTTTGGAGTCTGCAAAAGGAAAGCAGCATTTCTGCTCTGCTCTTTGTTTTCTTTAGATATCAAGGGTTGGATTTGGCTCATCCAGCTGAAGGTGCCTCTATAAGCCATTAACTACACCTCTGCAGGGTGTCTAGGCTCTTTTTCCAACAAAAGGTATCTGAACTAGCTTGGGATGATGGGATGTTAATTCCTGTGGCCAAGTGCAAGCACCACCTACCTGTAGAGGGAGGTTCCTTGGTAAATCGACTCTGTTCATTGTATGGAGCGGGACCTAATTCAGTTCCAACCGCGGGCATCCCCTGCTGGTTTAGATGTCTAAAGGCTTCTTTCCTGGCCTCCAGCTGCCTCTGGAGTGTCCCATAGATCCTGTCTCATATGTGTTTATGGATTTCCTCAGCTCTCCTTCCCAATGCTGCTGGATATCTAGGCTTAGGCAACTGCATCAAGCCATAAACTTTCACTGAAAACAATGGTCTGGTCACCTGAAGTTAAATAAACTGAATATCACCAGTAACAGTTTAAATACAAATATTGGATGACTAGATTAGACTAAGTGAATTCTGGTAATGGACATCTGGAAACAAACTTTGGATTGATTAATTTATTTTTTCAGACAATTGGATTTCCCTTTTTGTTTCAGTGTCCCTACTCAGTCACAACTGAAATGCAATAGTGATCAAACAGTGCGATGTTGGACACTTCTGCTGTTCACTTACTGTCTAAATTAACCAGATAAAATTATCTAATACATTTTATCATCTTTCTAAGACTGAGATCTCTCTTTCCACTCTTCCTTTAACTTCAGTCAAATCTTATCCTTTTTTTAACAGCAATCCCAATATACATGTCTTTCAACTGTATTTGTTTTAAAATTACATTTTATTTCAGACACCACAGTAGAAGAGAAAAGCTAACTGAACATACTGAATTTGAATTCCTAGATACTGCTTCAAACACAGCTTAAGATTTTAACTGGGAAAAGAAAAATTCTTTGTTTCTTTGGGTCATAAGACCCTGCATTGAAGGCACATTTTTCACTGTTGTGCCATTGTATTTACTAGTTCATTCAGAATTATTCAGCGTCCTCTCATAACTTTGTTTGTGGCTGAAAAGAGACATATAAATATTTTCATGTATTTGTGGCAATATAAAAAATATTTACCACTTTTTTTTTGTGGAAAATATTATGAACCTATATGAAACTGCCTTCTGTGGCAGAAGAAAAGGAGGAAGTGTGTCACTCTAAAATGAGTCATTTATTTGTCATCTGCAGGTATGATTTTTATATTTAGATCTCTAGACCATTTTCATATCAATTAATGAAATAATTGTAGGTGAATTTGTACTGTTGGTACGTCTCTGATAATGCAAGACGTCAGGGACATTCATGACGTTACAATGACATGCTCAGGGATAGCTGGGAAGTGAATTTGTCAGTGTACAGGTCTGCTTTCAGTACATCCAGCAGGGTTCAAAACCAGGATTTTGATTTACAAGTGAATTGATTTTCTGTTGCAGAATCCATGCAGGTGTTAATGAAGTAAAACTCGAGAAAACATCTTCTGAGAGAAAAACCATTATCTTCCTGCTTATATGTTTATAAAAGATGAGGCATAGAAAAGTAGAAATAATCTGCACACTGACCAAGATGGTTTCTTTGGGGATTCTAGGTAATCTGAAAAAGAAATTCATAGGACTGGAGGTGATTTTTTGGGACATGAAATTGAGTATTCTGTTACAGACAGCCTCATCATGCAATACTTCACTCATAAAGTCATCAAAGTCTATTTAGAAACTATTACTATTCTTATTAATTTTGGAAATCTGTTTCACAATGTCACTGCTCTAAAGGTTTGACACTTTAATTTGCAAATTACCTTGATTTATGTGCAACTAAAACATCCTCGCTCTTGTGCCTGCGTGGTCCATTAGTAGTCATTCATGCATTTGGCTCTTTTAAAAATCAGTTTAGGCTTAGACAACCTCAGATGTTTTGGGGCTAAACCAGCCAATCCTTTTCATCTCCATTTCTGCCAGTTGTCATAGTAATCCCCTTCTGCACTTATTTTCTTTCTACAAAGGTGCCTTTTTTTTTCCACAGCTGCATCTTGTCTCAGGTTGCTTCTGTTTTTATAGCTAAACTAAACAAGCAACAAAAAGATTCTCTTAATAACCTCCTGTTTTAAGATACCTATGATTGAGTAAACAAATTCTATTTGAGGTGAAATATCTATGTTGCTGTGCTTTGGGAGATCTCAACACTGTGTACCTGTAACTTGAAGGCTGGTTGAGATGCAATGGAAGGAGTGGAAGCTTTGCATCTGAAAATATAGGTATTTAATCACTATTCAGACCTCTGATCATATGTATTTGTACCATTTTTGGATTAATTTTAAAATCTAATTGATTAAAAATCTGATCAGCAGAAGTGTTTTATATTTGCCCACATTTATACTTGGTCTGTAAATATGTTAATCCTTAGCTGTAATATTGATACTTCGGGTGGCCCCTCATTGCAAGAGGGTCTCTGTTAGCCAGAAATGGCCAGTGAGGTGCCCAAATAATACTGGCAAGTCCTCAGTAAACAGAAATACTAGGAGAACTAATTTAAACTTCTAATAGTTTTATTTTTCTTAATGTCATCAGAAACTCTTCCTCATTGTAATGCACATTTTTCTCACCATTTCAAATTCATTTCTCAAAAACTAAAGTTACTACAAGGTCATAGTTCCAAGAAAAGTTACTAAAGAATAAGCTGGACCAAAGTCCAGTGTAAAAAGTCTATTATATACCACGTGGCCTGTTTTGAAGAGGCACCGATCTGTCTTCCCTTTCTTTGGTGAGCTGGATTTGTAAATAATCACAGTAAGTAGTTATGCATTTGTAAATAATCACAGTAAGTAGTTTCCAGTTACACAGTACATAGTTACACGGTGACATAAAAATCACCACCTTTGTAAAAACACCACAGATTGATTTATATGTATCTCATACTGAATGATTGCATCACTTATTGGACTTCATGAGGCATCTTAAATTCACTCATTTTCACCAAATATAGGCAGGATGCTTATCTGTTGAATCAGTAACTTGCTCATGGTCCTAACGCGCGCCCTTGGTGGGCTGGCGCCTTGCAGGAGCCCGTATAAAGAACAGCCCAACTTCAGAGCAGCAAATTCAGTCACTTGGCCCCCCCGGGAGATTGCAGGGAGTGAAGTTTGGCCAGGGCAGAGTTTCTGTGCTGCTCCGGGCGCGGATTGGCCCCACACCCGTGGCTGATAACAGCTAAAAATAGCCCCGCTACAAAAGCCCAGCCGGCAGCTCAGCCACCCTGGCATTCCCTCCTCGACTGCCAGCCAGGGAGGAGACCGTGCTCTCTCCAAGTCCCTGCAAGGATGTGACCAAAGAACACTGCTGCCTAATTCCACTTAACAATTAACTTGTCAAGACTGCACTGTGTGACTCGTGGGGATGGTAACCAAGTACATTTTATATTAATTAAAAAAAAAAAAAAAAAGAAACAGACTGAAGGCCAGATTTTCCAAGCAGATTTTCCAAGCAGAGCGTGACAGGTGGGCTGGTGGAATGTCTTTGGAAATGTGCCTGTAGAATACTGTGTACAAGAATGTTGTATATATATTCGCATAATTACCTGTATGGAGAGCGTACTCCATGACAATGAAGTTCTGAACACTTGGGAAAACAAATGTATTTTCATTTGACAATGGTTTGACTAAGTTGACATTGTGGAGTTCAGGACTCTATTCTTAGCTTGCTGTTGATTCTGGGGAAATTAGGTAATTTCCTTGCATTTTTTTCACTTTCAAGCTTTTGTTTTAAGATGTGGCCTGGGGAATCAGTGAGTTCAGTGTCTGAGTGCATTGCAAGATAAATCTTGGGGTGTCTGAAGTCCTTTGGATGAATAAAGAAGACACCAGTGCTGAAAAGCTCCCTTTTTAAAGTCTGGCAAAAGTTACTTTGACTTGAAAACAGGGTGTAAATGGGAAAAGAATTAGGAAGCATTAAAAATCAGTGGCACTGTCAGCCCTATCAATAGTAAACTATTCCCACATGTATTACTTCCAGTGGCTCTGAGTCCTCCTCTTTGATTTTATGAAGCTTTGCACTATGAAGTTTTTATGTGTGGATTCCCCTTCATTTTCATTACAGCATTTTAATTTTTCTGGTTTACAATAATAAAGTGCAAGGTTTATAATATCTTGGGAGAGTGATAGATGACCTGGCTAACTTTCAGTTTTGATTCTATATACTTAGTTCTCTAAAAAGGGATATCAATTACCTTTTAATTTGTTGTTTAATTGCTAGATCTCTCATAGCATATGAGAGAATTGCAGAGCATGTTGGTTTGATAATTCTGTACCCTAAAGTCATCTTTTTCTGGTCAGGAGACCCAGCATGGTCAGAGATGATAGAAACTCCCTCACAGTGACATCCACCTAGTCGAGGTGCAGAGCTGAGAGGAGTCAAACCTCACAACACACACAACTTCACCCTTCTGAACTCTGCTTTTCTTCTCTGAAGGTCAATTTTCTGCATGAATCTGTAGGCAAGGCTTAACTGGAGAGTCCCTGTTTGCTGCCACCTTCTGCAGGGGAATTTAGTTTTCTCTCAACATCATGAGATACCTTTATATCTATTTCTGAATTAGTCTGGTATCAACTCTGACTTGTTGCTTGGCTAGAAATGGGTAGAATTTGCTAATAATGAGTAAAGGGGTCCATATTGCATTAGAACTTTTCCAGCTGATGTAGGTCTCACAGGAAAACCTAGTCCATTTTCTACAGAATTGCATCAGGGTTGTGTCAGAGCAGTGACACTGCAAATACAAATTGGGCTTTGACATTTTGGTGGTCTGTGAGGTTGCTTCCAGGTATTGCAGCCAGTAGCCAAGGGTCCACACTTTTCTTATAAAAGTGATACCTGCTACATGCTCTGTGAAAATTTGTGATTTTGGCAAAAGATGGAAATTTTTTGGAAAATCTTCCACTTAAGAGGCAAAAAACCCCTCATGTCTTTCTAGTTAGACTACCCAGTATTCCCAGTTCTGACAGACTTAAACAAGGCACCACTGTTATTTAGACTGTACTCAGTGCTGAATTTCACTAAAAACTTACTGTTGGTCTTAAGCTAACCACCTTTTCAAGAATTACCACAACATCTTTCACTTAAGGATGTGGGATATGTTCTTTGAAGTCCTAATGAGCTGGGTTTGGTGCTCTAGCAAAAATCTGTTAATGTGATGGTTACCAGCAAAAATCTTCTAATGTAAAAGAGTATTTGCAGAAGAGAAGTTCACATCTGTGCTTAACTCACCACCTTGCTTCAATTCATCCTGGTTTTTTGCATTAACTCTGCAGTGAAAAGGGTCCTCAAGCAAAAAAAAAACCCAAACAAACCTAAAATCCTAAAATGGAGTATCACCAAGTCAACTTTAGGTGCTGCAAGATGTTGAACTCTTACTTTGACGTTCTTAGAAAGGAAAAAAAGAACAAAGAACCTGCTGTTCATTTCATAACAGCTTGAGGTGATGCACTAAGGCAAGTGAGCTGGCAAACTCTGTGGAAAGTTTATCACAGAAGTACCAAAAAGTGAGATGAAAAATTAATGAAGGCAATTTATTAAGGAGAATGGAAGAGTTCTTCAGTTCACTGAGAGGCTCAAGGTCAGTCAGCTGCATTAACCCAGGCCAGCAGCACTGCCATTGACCAGAGGCATCACCATTGCAGAGGTTAAACTTTGTGGCCACAGAGGGATGTAAGGATGCTGAGCCCTGCTATTTCACACTGATCCAGTGTGAGTTTATCAGGGAGCAAAAATCCAGAGGCCCTTGTCTTAAGCCAAACAGTACCTATGCCACAGAGGATTCTGAAATCCACAGTGCAGATCCATGCACATAACCTGCCATGCAGGTACTGCTGCCAGTGTGTGAACCCATGGGGATTAGCCTGAGTCATGAGTCATTTCAAACTGAGCTGCTGAAGGCTTCAACTTTTAGAAATAATGTGCATCAGAACACAGAAAGTAATTTCAGCTCTCAGCCAAATTGTTTGCTAAACAACAGTGTGAAACACAAATGTGTCCAATGAAATCAGCAGCAACTGTGCATTCTTTGAGCCTTAATTCCTGGGAGAAATTGAAGTCTAGCCTGAGATGTGCATGAGTTGTACATGCCATTTTGAACACTTTCTGTAAGTAATAATTCATAAATCAGGATTAAAGTAGTGTGTTGTGTGCTGGTCTTTTGTTTGGGGAGGGATTTAATCCTAGTTTGCATGTTCATACTTCAAATCTTAATTAATTTAGACTTAATTTATTATAAGAAGCATACAAAGAAGTGAATAGAAATAATCTAAATAGGGACTTGCATGATAAATTTATGTAAAATAAGACATGAATAGGCATTACTTACTGTGTTGCAGACTTGGAAGTAAAATAATGTAATTTTAGTTCTATGACAGTAGTGACCAACAACAGTGGGTACATCACAATTACCTGGTGCTGTTTTTCTTCACCACACTTGATAGAATGGAGGATTCATTTTGAAAAGCAAGGGCTGAGGATTTCTACATTTCTCCTTTTATCAGCTGCATTATCCATATGGCCCACAGTTTGGGACAATCTGTCATGCTCTCCATTGTATCTCCTACAATACCACTTTCCAGAGCAGTCTCAGTCCTGGTTGGAAGTATCTTTTGTTTTTAATTGAAATGTCAGTTTTGGAATGATAGTGAAATAAACCACTGCCCTCTAGAAGCCTCTGTACTGAATGCAGCATTAGGAGATTATTTTGTACCTTTTCAGAGCCACTTCCTTACAAATGGGTACCTGAGGCTGTCTCTGTGTGAGCACTGAGATCATAATCCATAATGCAATTCCACTTCACCTGAACAGCAGGCTCAGTTTTTCTCTTCAGGTTTTCTCTTGAAGGTGTTAATGCTTATTAATGTTACAGCAAAGTTTGATGCTGCATCCATGTGAAAACATAATTATATATAAAAATAATTCCATGGTTTTGGACTAGAACTTTGCAGAACTCCAGTCTGAACTGATTCATTCTGCTGAACAGAAGAGTTTCAGCAAGATAATTTTAGAGCTAAAATAATGCTTTTTAATAAAAAAATAAAGGAGAGCTGCTGTAGCTCATGGCTGTGATGGATTCATAATATCTGGGGGTAGGTATAGAGTGGGTTACCTCAAACTGGCCAGTTAATGGAGTGCAAAGTTTTCTGGTCTAGGCTTTTCCATCCCATCCCATTTATTGGAACATCCAGGCTGCACAGCTGTTTTTGTATCTCTTGATGTCTTTTCTTCCATTACCTTGAGTGTGGGAAAATTTACAAAAAGGAACAAAATCACAGTTTTTCCATCAAACCAACACATTTTGAGGTACTGTACATCTTTAGAGTCAAGGAAAAGTATCTGGTCACTGAGTGCTGGCATGAGGCTGACGAGAAGAGCTTTGTATGTCCTTGCATGTCTTGTACATTTGGGGAGGGGAACAGACCTGCTGTCTGGCCTCAGATATCTGAGACAAATATTTTGATTTTTCTGAAATTCAGACAAGAAATCGATAGTGACACATTGTAACTCAAAAGAAAATAAAAATTACAGCATTGATTCCTTGCAGTTGTTAACTTGTTACGTGTGTTGCATATCAAAACTACTAGCATCCAATAAATGCAGTTGGAAATCGCCAGTAATTGAGAACTGTCTCTGGAAGAGATGTTTCCATAACCTGTTGAAACCACCCTGGCTGCTGCTTAGGTTTGGGGTTTTTGACAACTAAGCAGTTAAATAATTCCCTGGTAAAAGCATAGCTCTGAATACCATTTACTGCGTTTACTGCAGCTGCACCAAGCTTTCACATCTTTTCATCACAATGAAAAATGTTGCCTGTGTTGTATAAAATTTGCAATACCTGCTCTGATGGAAGGAGCTGGATGGAAGCACTGGGGGATGGATGTGCTGCTTTGTGCTCTGATCCTTCTTGGTAAGAAAGCAGTGTGCTGGAGAACTGATAGAGTTACATTCTGGATGCTTGGCCTCTGCTTCACCCCCTTGGGACAAATCTTTGCTGGAAGTGAAGCTTGGATCAGGCCTGTGAAAGCTGATAGTGCATCAGGGGTCACCTACAATAGAGTCTTACATAGGGACGTGCCTGTTCCTTTTCTGAAGCTGTCCTCTTCTTTTATTAATGGGATGATGTGCTCATATTCATTTCTGTATCTCATAAACCTCAAACTGTAATGACTTGGCTTATGAGGAGTTCATAATTCAGTGTCTAATGTTCTTATGTGTAACTCAAAGCCTCTGCTACTTCTGACTTGTGAGAAAATGATAGGCCAAACGAAGTGACTCATTCTTTGCAGTAAAATGAGAGTGTACTAATTATTTATCAGTATCTTACCCTTAATTTCGCTGAAGAAAGAGCTGATTTCATAACACACAAAAGAGCTGCGTCGACACTAAAAACCATTATAGTCAGAAAGGTTCCACCCACATGTAAGCGATAAGTCAGTTTTATATGACAGAAAAGCAATAAATGCATGAATAGATTCCTAAAGCAGTGCATACATATGTATATTTACTCCTACTCACTGCCTTCTACAATGTTTACCCTAAATTCAGCTTCCAGAATCTCTTTTTTAAAAAACCAGCATTATATGAACAAGTTATGTTGTCTGTTATGTTTGGTCTCTTCTAGGGATTCCATGGGGCTATTTTTGTAAAGCAGAGGGTTGTTTTTTTTGGTTTTTTGGGTTTTTTTTTGAGGTGGGCTGGCTTATTCTTTCCATGGATACCTGAAAGCACAGCTGGAACACCAGATATGTGGTATTTACTCCTCAACTTCTGTAGCCTCTGAGCACCCCATATCAGGTCCTGGGGCAGGGAGTGAGGTGGAGGCAAATGGGGAAGGCACCTTCCAGTGGCAGCACTGCCCAGAACACCCTGAGCCAGGTGGGATCTGGCCTGTCCCTGCACAGTTTATATCTGGGTTAGGATGGAAATGGCTGCAGGGCACCTTTGCTCCCTTTGTATTGCAAAGTTTCCCTTCTGCTTTGCTGAGCCTCAGCACAGTAATCTTCATCTGCAAACTAATTACTAATTATAACACACCACTAAACCCAGACAGTAATTGGGAGGGAAGGATTTGAATGTTTTAACATGTTGGGTGTCTACTGAAATTGCTACAGCTAGAGTCTGACTTTCAGAAGCGCATGGCACACACAGCTTCTGGAGTGAGGGATGGCACAGGCACAGGAATCAGGCTCTAAAGCCAGAGATTTCTTCTACTTAAAAATTACTGCAGGATTTGTCTGACCTTTACATGTTTATCTCATTACCCTGGGCTCAGTGGAAAAAATTAGACACTTCTAGGGCATATTTCTTCATTCTAAAATAGACATCTAAATAGGTCGCAACTTGTAATGCATCACAACTTGTAAGTGCTGATGTTTGGGAAGCTGATTTTATTTTTACCCTTTGGTTTAGCATTAGCAGCATTACCTTATTACTGTGCTCATAGCTGGCAGTATCTTCTCTTCCAGAGCCAATGGTCCTGGGATATAACTTGCTCAAACCACTGGCCTATATCAAAACAATGTTTTCAGTGAGGCTGGAGCTACAGGTAACCTCAGTCAAGATGATCCATTTCCTATTGTTCCCAAGAACCCCTATTAAAGGGAAATTATGTCGCCACAAGGTGCTAGAGCAAAACAATTTTTCTGCAAATCCCAAAAGCTTATAATTGTATAGTTAATAATGCATTATTTAGGGAGGCATTTTAAAGATACAGTGAATACTCTGAAGTTTTTGGCAGACTTTTATAACTGTAATGCATAATTACAATGCAATGATTCTTTCTGCCACATGTAAGTACACTTAGCCCAAGTCCTTGGAAACTTGCCGGTAGGCTGAAGAATAATTGTGCTCTAAATGTTTGGTAATTAATGTGCCTAGTCCAAAAATTACATGTAAAAATTTGAAATCAAAGGAGTAATAACACTTAATTCTCTTATAGTTAACCTTCCAGTTATTTGAATGAGTGCTAATTAGATCTAAAAACCATAAGCATACTTTTACAGTAATTACAATGATGATTATGTTGTAATTACAGTTGCAACAACATAATGAGATTTACTTGTTAACCATTTCAGTCCTTCATGTAGCACACATGAAGCAGCTGTTGTGGGAAAATTCCCATAGAACTTACCCAAAGGGCCATGGAGGTGTTGGCTGTGACTGCTCTGGAGCTGTGTCAAATGCCTACAGAGAGAACAGGAGGTCATCACAGAAGCACACAGCTAAGAGCACTTTCAGGAAAGGCGAGTGTTTGATCATGTCAAAACCCTCCCCGAAAGGCATCTCTGTGTCAGAAGGGGAAGGCAAAACTGCTCATGTCTGGCAGCTCGAGCTGCCAACAACCTGTGAGGCAGAGCTTTGGCAGTCCTGAAACAGGAGCAGGGGAAGAGACTTCCCGAGGGCAGGAGGACACAAAGCCCTGCCAGGCAGGGATGGGGATGAGGAGGAGGTGCCATTGACCCCTTCACCTTTGCCTGCTGTCCCCTCCTGTGCCAGCACTCCCTCCCTTCGTGCCTTTTGGCTGTGTCAGGACTTTCTATAGGTGCCACCTCATGCTTAGGGCTGCTGTGCAGTGCCCTCTGAGTCACGCCAGGAATGCAGGGTGAAGGAAAGGGAGTAGGCATGACAGCAGCATGTCAGCAGCAGGCTGAGGCCCTTGGAACTGTTCTCCCATGCTCCACCCAGCAAATCATCGCCCTTCTGTCCCCACTCTACAACCAGCACCTCAGGGACATGCTGAGAAATAGTTATGGGACCCAAGCATTCCCATTCCTCTGCTCCTGAGCTCCACCAGCAGTGGTCACATCGCAGGTGCTTCTCTCACCCGAGTACTCAGTTTTGGTTTCTGTACCACTTTGTACCCCACACATGGCGGGGGCTGCTGAGGCAAAGCTCTGCTTTTCTTCCCATTCCTTGATTGATCCAACAGCCAGTGCACAGGCTCTTTTTCTCTTACCTTTCTCAGCAACAACAATATTAGGGCTTTGAACAGCTGGAGGCAGGACAAACACCCTTCAGAAAAGCAGAAAAAAACATCACTGTTGCTTAAAGCAACGAAACCGGCCCGGCTGCAGGACTTCCTTCTTCCCTGTCCCTGGTGCTCCCAGCTGTAGAATGAGGGAGGGAACAACAGAAACGCTGAAAACAGGGAAGAGCAGGATTATCTGTTCAGAGAGTGATCCTGCCGTAGGTACCAGGAGCTTGTCTCCTCCCCTGTGAGTTTAACCCCACCCTCTGTTTTTTTATGCTCTGGGCTATTTTGGGCCGGCAGCGAGGGCTGCAGCTCTGACAGATGAGGATACTGTACCAGAGCACAGCAGCACTTGTTGCTCTGAAGAACTACCGTAACAGGGACTGCTCCTCTGCTGGCTGCCTTTTCCTAATTATTAATTTAATTGCCTGCAAACTTGTTTACTCCACTGCTTTTGAGCTTTATCATTACAAGTGATGTTGTAACAGCTTGGTGGGAGCAGTTCAGAAGGGAAACTCACACGCCGTGCAGTTGAAACCTCCTTTTGCCACTTAATATCAAGAGATCAGCTGGTAGCCTTGGGGGTGAAAAATGACAGACTCTGTTGCTGCTAATGGGGAAGGAAGGGACCCTGAAATTGAGCTCTTTGTGAAGGTAAGTTGCACTGTGAACTGGACACTGGTGTGACTCTCAGATCGGCTCGGCTTCTACCGAATAATCAAACTTTAATTTTCTGGCACTGAGTGGAAGCGGTGCTGTGACAGCCTGTTATCTCCTGCACACACACTCACTCTGCTTTCTTCTTCGTGACATTAGAATTAGGTAATGTTGTGGAGGGAGAGGCAGAGTTCCTGTGTTTTATTGTTAATTCTCTCCTCGTGAGTTTGTTCTGTTATTCTTAGCCTGCTGCCTGCAATGTACTGTGTCCTAACTTTAGACTTGAGGCTGGAGCTTCAGGTTTTGCTCTATGAATCCTGACTTTCTTTTCCATTTTTGGGAAAAACTGGGGGGTACCAGGAGTTGGTACCTCAGCAGAGACTGTCAGGTCTGAAATGCTGACAGACCATAAAACAATAAGGATTGAGATAAGGTGTCAGTCTTCTGATTATTTACTGCAATACTTCCCTTTTTTAACTAAACTAATAAAAACTTAATCAGTTTTAACTGTCGGTTTCCTCAGACTGAAGCTCATTCTGATTTTATAGAAGAGTGACTGAGAGCAGAAGCAATTTAATGAAAATGTAGAAAAATGACTACAGCTTTTATGTGGCAGGGTTTCAGAATGTTTCAAGTTGTGTATGACTGTCTTGGGCTGTGAAAACCTTACCATTAAAACCAGTGGCATGGTTGAAAGCCATGACACATACAACCTTATTAATAGCAAACTTCATGCAAACTCTTTCTCAGTGGAGAGCTCAGATTTTTTGATGTTCAGAGTGTTTTAAGGCCTCTACACACATTGAGGCTGAGCTCCCCTATGCCTGTGTAAAATCATGGAATGGCTTGGTTTGGAAGGGACCTCAAAGATTATCTTGTTCCAATCCCCCTGCTACAGGCAGGGGCATCTTCCACTAGACCAGGTTGCTTAAAATCTTGTTCAGTCTGGCCTGGAACACTTGCAGGTGTTTGGTCTCTCTGAGTCTAATCCATTCCTGTAAATCCATTGGATTATTATTAATATGTGGGAGTTACCTCAGACCCTTAGCAAAGCGTCTGAATGATTCAGAGCCCTGAATGATTAGGAAAGCAAATTCCAACCCCTCCCTTCTGTCAAGATGAGGGTATGTAATTGCTTTGTACTCCCTGATGGATATTTTGGGCTGTAAGTTGAAATGTCAGCCACATCCATGATGTGTACACACAGCCTCTTCACACATCTTCCAAAACCAGTCAGTTCAGGTGCAGGTGCTGTGACTGAGCCAGCAGTGAGGTCTTTTTCCGTAGCAAACAGATTTGACAAGAATTTCAGGTTCATAAGAGCCCTGTAGATACTTTTTACAGAGAGCTTAATGTACTAAAATGGACCAGCATGAGTCCCTACAACCAGGCGCCTCACCTCTTACAAGTTGTTTCTACCAAATTGTGTTTAATGGAGATGTTTATGAGCTAAAAAATAGGTTTGTGATGTTGTTTGTCACTCTGTCATCAGTCAAATGTGTACTGGAATGGAAATCTGTAGCTACTGATTTGTTTTAGTGCTCACAGTATTTCACTGAGGCTGACATGGATGTTTGTGATATGTGGTTCTTTCACTGCATCAGCTGTAAAAGTGAAGGTCATTGCCCAGATTCATTGTGTGAAGCTGTGGATCCATAAGATAGTGGGGAAAATGAGCACTGCATTAAACCAAGCCATGCCACCACCTGAAGATTTATAACTTCAGAAAGAACATTTTTAGTAATGTGACTTCCTGCATAATGCATATTACAGAATTGCATAGAGGCTCACATAAAACTCAGAGCTGGAACAGAAGAATTAATTGGTATCTTCCTGGAGACTTTCCATTTAGGTTGAAAAATTGCAATTCTTGATGTTTTGGAAAGGTGCCATTAATTTAATTAAAAGTTTAAAAGGTTCTATAGTAAAGCATGTGACCAGAGTATTAAATTATACACCTCAGAAGTTCAAAAATAAAAAGAGAACATCCAAAGGAGAGACAAGCTGAAAAATAGGAGAATATAACAGAATCATGAAGAGGTGAAAACTTTTCTGGAGGGTGACTGCAAAGAATAGCATATTAGTAAGGGGAGGTAAACAGGAAGGCTGATCCAGGAGACACTCTGCAAAGGAGAAGAGACTTGTTCTGCCTGTTTTAAGGCAGGAAAGAACAGAAAAGTGGTAACTTCTGGAGGACCGTGAGATACTGGGACAAGTGGCAAATGTAAATATACTGGACCACGCTTGAGGCAAGTTCTAACAGCAGGAGATATTAGGATCCATGAGCAATTTCTCATTTGAGTTTTATAGAGGTGATACTTCACCAAGGAAAAGAGTTCTGTCCTGCATCCCTGAAGGAACACACAGAAAAGCAGCAATAAGTCAGAAAATGTAGGGCAGTAGATGTGGCCTGGTGGAAACTGTATCTTCCACCAGCCCAAAAAAACCAGAAAGGGCTGTTTTTCACCAGCCACAGTGTCCCCAATAAAAGCATTTTCTGTCTCAGGTTAAAAAAAGAAAGGTGTTACACAATTGCTCTATTTTCCTTTGCTGTTTGTCAACCAGGAGCCTCAGACAGACAGGCAGGGAGCGGGGCTGTAACCAAAAGAGCTGCTCTGTAACCCAATGCAGGCTGGCTCAGCTGAGCTGCACACACAGGCTGGGCACCACCAGGACACAGCTGAGCTGCTGTGGCAGGGACAGGTTAAGTGGTTATCACATCTATTTGTTATCATCCCCATTGATTTCACTTGTTTTCTAACGGTGCCCCAGCCTGGATGTGTGAGGTATTTCTTTGTGAACAGTGTTTGAGAGCAAACCCCCCCCAAATCTGGGGCACGACACGAGGAGAGCGATGGTGGGAGCGGTGGGGTCTGCCAGGGAGGTGGTGCTGCCTTGATCAGATGTGCAGCTTGCGTGAGCAGGCCTTTGCTGAACACTGAAACTCTCCAGCAGCAATTCCCTCTCTAAACTTGTTTGACAGGGAATTGGAGGAGGCTGCTAAAGAGAAGGGTTTGATGCGTGGTGTTGCGAGACGCTGGCGGCAGCAGCGTGGGGAAGCGAACGTCAGGAGGTAGTGCTTGCTCTGTGCTTAACCCAGCTTGTTGCAACTCAGGCTAATTTCAATCCTCTGTGTGCTGGAGAAGAAAAGTGCTTCTGTATAAACGACAATGACACCCTGCTGGAAGATATATTTAGCTTTTCCTGGCAATCTTGCACCTGTATGCGTGAACATAATGACAAAATTGAAACAGTGCTCCTATTACGTGAAGTAATACAATTGAAACCTGTAAGGGAGGACCACAGGACTTTGTGGCTTCTTTCTGTTTTCAGTGGAAACAGGTGTTTGGATGTACATTCCTTGCCTTTCAGGATTAGAGTAGTACCTAATATGAAAAGTTAATTTGAAGGGAGATACATCGTACTCATGGAAAACAAAACATGATGCAAAGATGACTGCATTGCTCAGAATGCAGTCTAGAAAGCAAACAAACCCACAGGTGGCCCAAAGTACATTTAATTTTTAAAATCTTCCTGCTTTAGAAACACTCTATAACAAGATATATCCTAACCCCTATTTCTGATAGTGAAAAGATGGTGATGTCATGGTGGTAGGAGAATGTGTGGTAAGCTGGCAGGGAGCTGCTTCTAGAAGGAGTCATTGTTGTGGCACTGATGGGTTAATATTACAGGGATGTTCATTGGCACCCTGGGCTGAACCCAAATCAGAGGGACCAGTCGGTCAAGGGAGGTGATTCTGCCCCTCTTCTCCACTCTTTTAGACCCCACCTGCACTGCTGCATCCAGCTCTGGGCTCCTCAGCAGAAGGAAGATGTGAACCCACCAGTTGGATCAGAGGCTGGAACACCTCTGCTATGAAAACAGCTTGGAGAAGAGAAAGCTCCAGGAAAACCTTAGAAAACCTTCCAGTACCTAAAGGGAATAGAGAGAGACCTTCCACAAGGTCAAATAGGATAAAAGGGGATGGCTTTAAGCTAAAGGAGGCTAGGTTTATATTAGATGTTAGGAAGAAATTCTGTATATAAGGGTGGTGAGGTCCTGGGACAGGTTGCCCGAAATTGTGAATCCCTGACAGTGTTTAAGACCGGGCTGGCTGGAGCTCTGAGCAGCCTGGTGTTGTAGAAGGTGTCCCTGCCCTTGGCAGGAGAGTTGGAATGACATGGCCTTTAAAGTCCCTTGCAGCCCAAACCATTCTAGGATTAGGTGAGCAAGAGCTTTTGCTCAAAATGTGTAAGGCTGTACTTCTCAGTGTTCACCCACAGTCACACTGAACACCCTTCTAGGGAAAATGTGAACGTGCTGCAAGTGTAGAAATCCAGAGAGACATCAGAGGCCTTGGACTTCCATAGTCTCTACTTCAGACATTAAACATGTCCCCATCTTCCAGCTGACTGAGCCTGTTAGGATTATGTCTAAAAGTGATGGCAAAATTTTGTACCAAGCTAATGTTCTCAGTGAATGGGTCAGTCAGAGAGCCAGGCTGCCAGGACAGAGCAGCAGGACAACAGCAGCGTGCTCCATCAAAGCCCCAGGAGCTGCTCTCTCAGGAAGGTGTTGCTGCCCTTCTTGTGGACACAGTTATCCCAGCAATTATCTCAGGGAGGAGCAAGTTGGGTGAGGTTTTGTTTTGTTTTTGGTTTTCCTTTTTGTTCTGACTGTTTTGGGGTGCATTTTCTGGATTTTTTTAAAGTTATTTCTGCTTGAAAGGTGATTTCAAACCAGCCTTGGTTTGGATTCTGGTGAAGTGTTGTCACATAGCCTTAAAGGAAGATATAAATAAAAGTGTTTTACCTGTTACAAGAAATCATTCCCCACTGTTAAAGCTTTTGTGGTTTTAATATGAGAGAGTCACTCTGATAAGAAAACTGATTTCAGTTTCAGGATTTCAGGGTTATCACAACCAGTACTGGCTTTGCAAACAGGGAAAGATAACTTGGTAGGAACCTTTTAACACTTTATAACAAGACAGACTCCGCAGTGTATTTGATTTGTAGACTGCCCTCAAAAAGTTTTTTTGCTGATGATTAGAAATCAGAATCAGACCTGGAGGGCTCCAAGTTAATTTCTGTTTCTTGAGAAGTCTGGGTATTTCCTGGGTATTATGAGCTCAGCTTGGCTTTCATACAAAATCATTCCTATGTTTAGCTGAACTTTCTAGATAAAAAGGAAATAACAAAGATAAAAAAAGCACAAGGAAGAATAATGACACTGAAACATCTGGTCCAACCTGTCTGGTGCTCCAAGACTGACCATAACATTTTTTTGTTGCCAAGCCTTACACATTTTGAAAGAGCCACAACCACCCTGCAAAGCAGATGTGTACAGTGTGTGCAGTCTCTGACACTTTTCAGCTGTCACCCTGGAAGTGGTGGGAGCACAGGGTTTACTGTGTATCTTGAATTTTTACCTCTTGGAGCTGCCAAGCAGGTGATAGGCACCATGGTTTGTGTCTCTTCAAACTGCTTTTGGTGAGGCAGTGCATGATCAGCAGCCTGAGTCTCCTCCAGCATCCTGGATGAGGTATCCTTGTGCTTTGGTATTAAGGTTACAAAATTTACAAGCTCTACCAGTAGTCTGGACACCAGGGAGGAAAATAATTTTACTACATTTGTTTAAACATCTGTGAATGAGTTTTGAAAGTTCCTTGCAGGGGGACTAGAGTATTTCAGTGTAGTGGTTCTGCTAAGATCTTGTCAAATCAGGAGTGACCAGAGTGACAAATCAGTAACAACTCCACTTCTGCCCTGCTTAAATCAGAGAAATGCTATCTGGACTGACCATTGCTCCTCTGTTGTTGTTGTTGTTTTTTTTTGTTTGTTTGTTTGGTTTTTTTAAATTAAGAATTTTCAATAAAATAATTTAAAAAGTAGTGAGAGGAAAAACATCCATCTTGGCAAGAATTAATTTTGCTTTAAAATTACATCTTTGAAAATAATTCAATTAATTGCCACATAGCCACCTAGCAAATGTTTTAAAATTACAAGTTGCTTGTTTTTCCTTGTGATGAAGAAAAATGATACTTTAAAGGCACTTCGGCCTGAGTTATACAACCCAGCGTCTGTGTGTCTGTGTGTCTGTTTTGTCTCTGAGCATTTGGAGGTTTTGTTTTGCGTCAAGACAATGGAATATTGGTGGGAACATTAGCGACAGGCAGTAAATTGTTTAAGCAGGCCAAGTTTATAAAGTGACTTGGCAGGGATATATTCACTATCCCAGCCACCTTGAACCTACTCTGGAATGTTGTTAGGATTGCCTGGGAAACTGGTTCTCAAGTTGAGAAGGGATTTTCAGCTGTGTCTCCTGCTGAAGTTCATGGTCTCATCTTTAGTTTATGGTTAAAGGTGAATGATACCCTGATCTGCCATGTTTTGGGGGTTTTCCTCTATAAACAGCTGTGACTACTTGCTTTTTATTAAACTTGATGGTATTGATATACATGTGACTTGTGATCAAAACATCTGATTAAAATGAAACATATTTCAGTGCTTTGTTGAATATGCATACTTTCTATAAATGGGATCTATTAGAATAAATAAGAATTCAGAAACATTCAGCTTGGGTTGTGGCCACAATAACAAGTCAGTTTTGTACTGCTGAGTTCAGTGGCAGCAGAATTAGGCCTGCCTAAGTGTATTTGAGATCTTGTTTAAACTCCACTTGCTAGCTCCTTCCTTTTTTACTGGCTTTTCTGAGCCACACAGTCAAATTGGGCAAACACTGTGTTTTAATTTAACCATGAAGAACTGGTGATACTCATAACTATTATTGCTGGTACTTAGAATTAGCCACCAGTGTGCCCTGGGTGCTCTATGTTTAGCTGCAGGTTGCTCTTCTTCCATCTCTAGCAGCTCCCATGCAGTCAGGCTCACAGGTTGCTGTGTCGTGGTTCAGCAATGACAGTGAAGCTCCAGTGTCCTCAGGAAACTTTTATTGGCAATACATGGCTCTGCTGAGGCTAATCCAGAACAGCAAATGTCATCTGGATCATTTGACATAATATCCCAAAAATACACAGGGAGCCTTTCCAGGAGAGCCAGCAGGAAGTACGTCTGCCTGTGCTCCAGGATTTAATGCTGGGATCAAATCCACCTGCCTGTGTCAAATAGAGTTTAATGGAAGGCTGTGTAAAGATTGTGTAGGAGAACACACTGATCATCACAGTAACAATATCATGTAGTTCTTGTGTGGCACATAATTCTTAAAAATTCGGCAGATATGAGCACAAAAATCCCAGCAGTGCTGCAGGGGTAACAGAAACATTATTTTGTTAGTAGTATTTCCATTGTTCAGCTAGGAGCTCTGGTAGATTTTTCAAATTACTCCTTTGTAACAGAGTTAGGCAGATGTTAAAGGGCTGTGACTTTATGTGTTAGTTTTGTACATGAATAATAGAAGTTTCAGTGATAAACTTTTTTTTAAGCTAAGGTTGACTTAAAGTCCGGGAGAATCAGTTGGGATAAGGAAGGGTTTGGTTTTGTGCTGGATTCAGTCTATAAATCTTACATGATATAGGAAATGAGAGCTGGTACCTAAAGTGCTACAGTAGGTACTTTGTAAATAGCTTGATTTGTTTGACACAGTATAATTTCGTGTGGTAAATTTCCTTATTCCCTTTCCTTCCTTGTCTCTTGTTCTCCCCATTTTTTTGCACTTCTGTGTTGCTGACATGCAGTAAAATTCATCGAGATGGAGTAGCAGGGATATATATGTACATCTGGAGGTATGAGTTTAAAAAATCTGGATTTTGTATATCTGAGGAATTTAATCAGCATCATGTATTCCTGGCATGATTTTTATATTAAACTTAAGACTTGGAAATTATTACAGTGGAACAGAAGTAATTCAAAGTGTATCCAGCTGTGTTTTACGGTTCCAAAGCCAGTAATTTTATCTAATAGTACCTAAGGGTGGAAGTTAATCTAACTGATTGCATTTACAACATGTCATTGCTGTTTGTTACATAACTTGATTGCCAGTACACACATAAATGTAGAATGATGAGTTGATAGGATTTTTTTCTCTGATTCTCCTAAATTTAAAGATTCTTTGTAAATGAATATTATTCTGTCCCTCTCAAGAATAATTTTATAACTTATTTTTTGAAGTGTTTATGATTTTACTCTTCTGCATGAATCTATATTTTATTAATGGTGGTGTTCACTGGCTGAAGTGATCTTTCCTCATTTAGCACATATTCTTCTTTGATTCAGTGACTCTGATGCACCACAGAAATGTCACGGGTACAGTATCATAAGAGAAGATGTGCTCAAAAAAGAGGTTGGATTACAGAGCATCTGAGATGCAGTTCTTTAACCCACCATAGCAAAGCTTTCCCATGTTAAGATGGCCCCAGTGTTGTTAAAATCCAAATCAACTTCTTTTTTTACTTTCCAGTCTATGAACAAATGAGCAGTTCAGCACGTTATCTTAATAGAAAGCAACAGCACAGCTCCCATCATTCAAGCCCTCTGATTTTTATTATTTTTTCTAATCAAACTGTGAAAAGGTCCTGCAATGTGAATTTTACATGTCAAGCTCAGTGATATTTCCATTTCCAGGTTTTGACCCAAATCCTTGGCATGATTTCTTTACTTTTGTGCTTTTCTGCCTCCTTCAGTGACCCAAGGCAAGATTTCAGGCTCTCCTCACCTTGATAAAATGCTGATACCAGTCCTTCTCTGGTACCAAGTTTGTGCACATGTGTTGCATCTTCTCTGCTTTTCCTGCTTGTTCTCACACACAAACAGACTCATAAATTTATACCAGTCTTGTAATCCCCACAATTTCCATGCTGGTCCCCAAAGCAGCCTGGTTATTTCTTAAGAGGTATTGTATATCTGGAGCTCAAGGGCTTCTCCAGTTTTTTTCCCCTGTGCACCTGATTTCCAAAAGACATTAAAATAGCTCCTTTTTATGTATTTCTGGCAACCCTTCATATTACTGAAATAAAGCACTAATTGAAATGCATTTCAGGAGGGCTGTGTTGTATTAATGCCTCTGTAGGACAGTAGGAGTTGAAACTGCCCCTGCTATAGCTACTCTTGTGTAAAGGACATTCTATTTAGGAGGATAAAGGTGCTCAGATAGTAACAATTTGCTTTTCTAAATCCTCATCTTGATAGATGCTAATTTTGTGTGCAGTGCAGATGACAAAAGCCCATGGCATTCACTTGTATGTGCTTGCAGCAAAAGGTAATTAAAATGCTCAAGGCCTAATATTCAAGGCTGAAACTGATTTTTATTTACTTTAAATTCTATAAAACTTGCAAGGATATTATATGGGAGTAGCAATT
>VYZP01020254.1:0-35528 GCA_013400635.1 Hypocryptadius cinnamomeus
CGAAGCAAAGAGAAGAGAAGGTTATTTGCAATTACTCTTTTTGAGTCTGTGTCTCTCCCTGCAAGGCAGGGTTCCTGAAGGCGGTGAGGTTAAGAGCAAGCACCAGCCGTGTGCAGCCCTGCCCTCCCACTCTGAACAGCCGTGCCTGGGTAATGCAAATTATGCTGCTGCTGCTGCTGGGCACTTAAGATCTATATGAACAGGCTGTCAGTTCAAGATCTAAAACTTATTCAGCTATTCAAACTAATTCAATTTCATCACCCAGCTCTGACACCCCCAGTGCTTGCTGCAGACCATTTATAATGGGAAGTGATATGTAAGTGCAAACACCTAGGAGGCAGACGGCAGGGGGATTTTTCTGATACAACAGTCATCACCATGGTTGTTAACAGCAGTGGCATTTATGTGACCCTAATTATGCTGTAAGTATAAGACAGACAAGGAGGGCTCACACTGCTCTTCCTGCACTGCTCTCACACTGTCTGCAGGCTCCTGCTGCAGACCATTGTGACTTTTAGCAGACTCAATACAACCACTTGCCACATTTCTATTCACATATCTTCCTGAGAGCCTTAAGAGCACAGAAAGAAATCTTGCCTTGAGACCAAGTTGTGGTTTATGCTAAGGTTCCCACCTTTAAGGTCCTTCCAACCATTCTACCATTCAATGATTTTCAAACACCAGTAAATTCTAGGCACGGATGGTTTGGTTCCAAAACAATATTGCATTAATTGTGCATGAAGACAAATTACAAACTGAAACTCTGGTAGATCCTAAAGCATGCTTAATAATGAGGCTAGATCCAGCAGGGTTCTCACAGGACTGTGTCTTGGACCAACCTCATTTAGTATGTTTTCAGTCAATGTTCCAAAATGTTCTATAAAATCTTCAACAAGATGCCTGAAAATGCTGTACTGGTCACCGAGCACTGAACAGTGAGCAGGACAGGCTTGTGGCTGCAAAATTAACTGAGTTGAATGCCACATCTCAGTGGTTTTTTGGGTTTGCAGCGACCTACCACCCTAACTGAGTAATTCCGGTGGGATGCAGGGAAAGGTTGGCTCCCACATGCCATATGGGCTCAGTCTGCACCTCACCTTGAAGGGAGATAGTGAGAGCTCTGTGGAAAAACATACAGGTGGCTGTCATGGTCAGTGCTTACAGAAGAGGAGGTGGGGTGGCTTTTGACCTTGTTGAAGGACACAGTCCAGCTACCAGCAGTGCCCCAACACCTCTGCACCCATCAAAGCCTCGGCTGCATGCTTTTTATTAGGCTGCTGGGAAGTGGCCTATGGGGTGTGAGGTGGCTCAGCCTCCCTACACCTTCCTTCATCTGAAGGATGAGAAAGGAGGCCATCAGACAACTTAATAGTCTGTGATTTACCAGGGGCCATGCTGAGATCACCTAATGATCAACATTTAAAAAGTGCAAGGCTCTGCTGAAATGCTGTAACGTATCTCAGAGGTGCACCCACCAAGGTCAGAAATCCAAGGAGTTGGAAGGGAAAACAGAGATAAGTGATTTAGTTCAATGCTATTAGTGATCTAGTTTAATGCTATTCTGTTAGCAGCCAAGTCAAAAGCAGCACCTGCTTTCCCAGCCCCCAGCCTTGCCCCCAAGCTGAGTCTTTGCAGCCATGGCACCAAACAGAAAACCAGCTTTTAATGAAGTTTATGCAATCAAGTTGCTTTTTTAAATACAGTGGTAGCTTTCAGCAACTTATAAAGCAATTCTTCATTTGCAAGTCACAATTACCGTTGTTATTAAAAAGGTTGTTGTTGATATTTTTTTATTCTGATTTATTTATGGAGAACTTTATATTTGAAGCTTCTTCAACCACACAGGTAAATTGTGTCAGCTCATGTAAAACAAGGCAGAGACTCAGCCTTTTCTTTGGACAGGAGGGCTCCTCAAAAAACAGAAAACTGCAGCTCCAGTCCTCAGCTGTGGCAGCAGTTTCTGCCAAAAATGCTGGTAAGGTCATTTCAGACCCAAAGGAATCACGTCATTCATGCTCCCCCTTTCCAAAACTGCAGCTGAAGAAAAAAAAAGGAGAAAATATCACCCTTTAAAAAGCATTTTTGACAATACTGATTAACAGGTCAACCTTGGACTTGTTTCATCACAAGGAAACAAGGCATTAATGGCACACTAATGTAAACACCAGTTTCCTCTGTTTTCATCACACAGAAAAATTGTTTCCTCCACAATAAACCATGCCAAGAGGATCCCAGAATGGAACAGATGTGCCCTTCTAGCACATCAAACATTTTGTGGGGTGGACAAGCACCGATACATGTCAGAACAGTAGGCAAAAGTGCTCTTGACTTTATCTTTTAACACGCATGAGTACGAAGAGTGACCATGGTGAAAAGAATAAATACTGCAGATCTCTCAACAAGAATTTTCCGTATGAAAAATTTTTTTCTTTTGGCATTTGTTGTGCATCTCAAATAAACCAGTTATCAGAACAGAAAAAACATTCCTACTTGTTCTCAAATAAACAGTATTTTCACTTACCATTAACATCTTGTATATCTGCAGAAAAAGAAAACTATAAACTTGATTGTGGGCTTGTTTCTTTCACTTTTCATAAATATCTAACATATACTTTGATTCCTTTTCCAGACTTGCTGAAAACAGTACAATTTATGTCAATTTTGATATAATTTTCTCACATTAAAGGACTTGGTTTGCTTAGGCCTTTTTGAATGATTGTGTTCATGCTGTGCTGGTTGTGGCTGGGGTAGAGGTAATTTTCTTCACAAGTGGCTGGTGCAGGCCTGTGTTTTGGATTTGTGCTGAACACAGGGTTGATAACACAGAGATGATTTGTTATTGCTGAGCAGGGCTTACACAGAGGAAAGGCTGTTGTGTTTGCAGAGGCCCCAGACAAAGGATGGAACGAAGAATCTGACTCCATGTTCTCAGAAGGCTAATTTATTATTTTATTACACTGTATTATATTAAAGAATACTATACTATACTATACTATGCTATACTAAAGAATGCAGAAAGGATACTTACAGAATGCTAAAAAGATAATAATGAAAACTCGTGACTCTCTCCAGAGTCCCGACACAGCTTGGCACTGATTGAGACAAAATGAGACAATGAGACAAAACACTCACACCAAAAACAATGAAACAATCACCTGTAGGTAAACAATCTCCAAACTCATTCCAAAGGAGCAAAACACAGGAGACGCAAATGAGATAATTATTGTTTTCCTTTTTTTCTGAGGCTTCTCAGCTTCCCAGGAGAAAAATCCTGGGCAAGGGGATTTTTCAGAAAGTATGAATGTGACAAAAGGCCTTTTCTGCTTTTGTACTTCCATCCTGGCAAGGGAGATGGGGTTGCCTAAGAGGCTGGGAGGAGATACAGCCAGGACAGGGAACCCAACTGACTAAAAGGATATTTCAGAGCATCTGACATCATGGTCAGTACATAAAGAAGGGGGGTAGGAGGAAGAAGGGGGAAAACATTCAAAGTGATGGTGTTTGTCTTCCCATGTCACTGACGCTGTGATGGAGCACTGCTCTCCTGGAGATGACCGAACATTTCCCTGCTCTTTGGGAAGCAGTCAATTAATTCCTTGCTTTGCTTTGTCTTTGTGCACAGCTTTTGCTTTCCCTATCAAACCAGTTTTATCTCAACCCATGAGTTTTCTAAGCTTTTAGCCTCTGATTCTCTTCCTGATCCTGCTGGTGGAGGAGTAAAAGAGCAGCTGTGTGGGGCTTGGCTGCTGACTGGGGTTAAACCTCAACACATGTAATAGGAAGAATAAGCATCACCAAATAGTTATCCTATTATTACTTCACATGTAAATTGCAGTAGGGCATGAAGGACCATATAACACAAACTTCAGCCCTTAAGAAATGCTAAGCATACAAACCATGGATGATGCATAGCACATGAACCCTAGGGAATGCCACAGTGAAGCAAAGGCTGCCCAGGCAGAGGAGGATGGGGTCTTCGCAGTCTCCTAGCAGGGAAGGCAGGCATTTCTTTCCATGCCTTTGCACAATGGGAGCAAATACCTATAATCTGATTAATCAGAGGGCAGATATGAGGGACATAAGGCACTACAGTTTTTTCGCCCCAGCCAGCCCACACAGACAGCCTTGAATTTAGACAGAGTGCTGTACACTGATGCAAGGCAAATGAAGCACAGTAGGACCAATTTGCAAACAATAATCTCTCTTTATCAGTATATCTATAGTTGAGGACAGAAATCCAAGGTTTGGGTTTTAGGCTGTTTTGGGGAAGGAACACAAAAAGCAAGTTGCGAACACATCTGGTTTTGCCTCCTCTCTCAGTAAAGGAGGAATATGAGCAGAGATAGCTGGAACTGCCAAGCTCCACTTACAATGGCCGCAGGTCACACTCACATGATACTTTACGGAGAGGGCAAGGTCTGGCCCTAGCTGTAAATGGGGAGAGCAGCGTGTGGGAAGCAATTTGATTGACGGGCAAGGACCCGAAAGGTAACGTAATGGGGTTCAAAGTCTGTCTAACCATGCACAGCCGAGCTGGAAAAGAGCCTAATAAAGCATGAGGTAGGTGAGGCACAGCTCTCTGCATCAAATCTCTCTGTGTGAGCTAAATCACTGGGAAAGCAAAGCTCTCCTCACAGCAGCCGTGTTGTTAATGGGTGCATCCCTGCGCTGCCCCCCACCCCACACCTCAGATCCCCACATCTACATCCCATAGGCCAGGGGGGTGGGAGACAGCAGGCACACACATCTGTGGCCAGGCCAATAAGAAAACCTGGGGATTTATGTGGTCGTTGCAACCAGATCTCTCATCCCCGGAGGGTCTGAATGCATTTTGCTGTGGCTGTGTGGGTTTCGCCACCTGCCCAGACAGGCCTGGAACCTGTGCTCTCCTTGCAGGAGGGAAACGCTTTGTACGGCTGCTCACCAGGGATGGCAGGGGTCTGGGGGCTGCAAAGCAGCTGGGCTTGTGAGAAGGTTCATCATCTGTCTTTTGGGGTTTCTTAGTGTATGGAGAAAAAGCTCTTAGTGTAAGAGGAAAAACAAAGCAGAAGATGGCCAGGAAGAGGATGTCTAAACACACACAGTGGCAGAGCTCAAAGCCCCCTGGCATCAGCAGTGGCTCCTACAAAGCACAAGGATACCATCCTCTCCTGTCCTTGGGAACCCAAGAACAGGACACAGGTCAAGAGAAAACTACTGTGCCTAAATCCCACCAGACTATCTCACCCGCCCTGCTGGCTGGGAAGTTACAAGGCATTTTTCATCCATTCAGAGGGGTAATTTAAAGCATAAAATACCTGGGGGACTCCAGACTTGAGAGAACAGAAAGCATTTGTCTAAGCTTATTTCAGGGAACATTTCCTCCACAGCCAAATGTGAATGCAGGTTTTAACCTATAAAAGCACATAAACAAACCACACAAGAACAGTTCAAAGATTTGTCATTTACTTAGAAGCAGAAAGACATAACAGCAAAAACCTAGGGGATGGAGAGCTTTAAAAAGGCACATTTTAAACAATGTTTAACCTAGTCCTGAAATCCTTCAGCCCACATTCAGCTAAAAGTTCAAGAAAGAAAAAAGTACTAATTCTTTTGAAAACGTCCATGAAACAGCCCTACTTGTGTTCACAAATATCTTGAATTAGCTCTTTGTTAAAATGAGAGAATCTTTCCTGTCAGACCAATATTATGCATCATAGAGGAATTATCCACTCTTTTGTTTTATAAAACAGGCTATTCGCCAAATGCTGTTCCATTTAGCAGGCTTAACTTTATTTCATAATATGATTTTATTTGTCTTTTAAGATTGGTTCAAATAAGCCTTAGGTAACCTAGTTTTTTTTTTTTTTTAATAGAATAGTCATTATTTAAACTGTAGAAATTACTTTCTTTGGTCTTTTGCAGTTCCATATATGGTTCAGGAATCACATGCATGATTTATGTGCATGCATAGTTACTCCTAACACTGTCTTGAGTGCTCCCCCATCTTTGCACCTTGAGCTGCTGCAGTCAGTCACCTGATAAGCTGTTAGAAACCAGAACAAAGAGACCAGGGTGAGCAATGTTCTTTTGCAGACCACTCCCAGCAATGAGACTGCACATTGGAGGAAGGAGAGACTCAGCAGGGGAAGGCTTTCTCCCCTACATTGTGCCTTTTTTATACCCTCCTCTGAACTCTCTTCTGCTCCTTCCCCTGGATGGATGGTGTTGTGGGTTGACTGCTTGCAACCTGGCTGCAGCCCAGGAATCCAGGCAGTTTGGATCCTCTATAGCCTAAAGGAGAAACCCTGGTAAACGGTAAAATCCTTCTGGAGCACAAGTTCCTTTATGAAAATTAGGCACGTTTACGTTCACATTTACATGCCTGATTGACTCTCCCTCTCTTTTCAAATCTGAACTGAAAACACATGCTCTCACTCACTCAAATATGATTTACTGTCATGCTTTACAACTGCATTGTTGGACAGTACAGAAATCTGTAACTGTAGTTTGCACAGCAGATTATACATAAAATAAATTGGAAATATATAAGTCACCCTAGGAGACTATATTAAAGATAAGCACATAAAATACAGTCCCAAATGTACTATACTGCCAGCTCTCCTGGGATATTCTTGATCCTTGTCAGGAGCAACATCTTGGGCTCTGGAGTATATGTGGGTTTGGTGAGCACATCACAGGGGTGCAAAAGGCTGGGCCCAGGCTTGAGAGGTAGCACTCGCTATGACCTGTCTGCAGATAGAAGGATCATGTTCTGGTTTTCGACCAGGAGCACACTATTGGGAACATACTCCCCATTCATCCTTATGCAGGACTGACCACAGTAAACATGAACAGCGTGCTATACAGTTAAAGAGCAGCTGAATTAAACTTTCAGCAAGCACAGGAGGTGAAATATTATTAGGAAAAAATGTGTGTTTTAATTAAAAATAAAGGTGGAGTGGCTAGATATCGAGATACTCTGCTTCCCTTAGGGTTATACTTCATGAATATTCCAGTCTCATAACAATTCAGGAGCTACATCTATGAAACTTCTATAAACATTTATTATATCACTGAAACCATATCTTCTCAATTCAGCCTACAGAAGTTCAGATATAGTTAACCCTCTGATACCCAGCAACAGCTTCCAATAGCCTAACATTAGATAACAAGATGGTTTTTCTCTTTGTGATACCCAGTCACTTCATGATCCTTTTAACAGACTGACTCATAACAGCTTTTGAGTCAGGCAGATGCTACCCTATTATAGGGCCAGGGGACAGAGCCAGGAAGAAACTGAAAGGCAGGGTGCTGGTGGAGGGGGAGCTGGGGAAGGACACAGCCAAAACCTGCCACCATATTTTTCAGCTGATGACAAATTCTGCTGAGCTTGCAGAGGCTGGTGGGGCCCAGCAGGATGCGTTGCCCCAAGTGTGCATTAGCTAATTCAAACGGCATAATTTGGCACACCTCTGCTGCCTTCAGCAGTGCTCTGTCAGCCTACACCCACTAAGCCTCTTGGACCTGAGTCTAAAAAGTATATATTTCACCCACCTTTGATAGTTCTGGTAACCAAATCCTGTAAAGTGCATTGCTGGAACCAAATCTGCCCCAGCAGGACACCGAGTGAAAAACCTAAGATTTCTTTCTGTCTCTCTGATAACAGCTCTCACTCACAAACACTGTAACACACCAGCAAATGCTTTTTGCATACCTATGTATTTCTCTGAAGGACAGAAACCTTTTGCAATTCATTTCTATTGCTACTATTCATTATGCTGCTCAATTACATCAAGGGCCCTTATTACTTATTTACAAAGCGTTAGTAACACTGTACTTTTTACCTGAACTATATACTAAGCCTGGAGGCAGCAAACACATTTCTGCATTCATCTCTTGCTAGAAGCGGCTTTCAATAGCCCTTTGTTTCCCACAAAGCATCAGGTTGGCAGAGTTTTAGAGGGAGGCATGACTTTCAGCTGACAGTGAGCCCAGAGCCTAGGAGGCCTGGTGCCTTCCTGACTAATCTCGCTGTGGTCTGTGTACATTTCTGCCGGTGAACTCAAGAAACCCTGGCCTTGTTTTCAGCAATGTCACGCATAGACTGGGGAGTGTGACCTCCTCAAGGTATCCAAAGAGGACAATAGGCTGTCAGGGGTGCTGTGTGCCAGGGCCACCTCTGGCAGATGGCTGCCTGATAACACCAGCACTGGGGCACTGGAGACCCCACCAGCCCTGTGAACTGGCAGCTGGCCCCACAGCCTCACCTGCCCTCCTCTGTGGTTCTGTGGTTCTTCCATTCCGTCTATGGTTTACAGAATCACAGAACAGGTAAGGTTGGAAGGGACCACAATGTGTCGTCTGCACAAGAAGGGTCATCCCAGAGCACATGGCACAGGATTGTTTCTAGACAGTTCTTGATTATATCCAGTGAGGGAAATTCCACAGCCTCTCTGGGCAATGTGTTCCAGTGTGTGGTCACTTGCACAGTAAATTCTTCCCCATATTCAAGTGGAACTTCCTCTGCATCAGTTTCTGCCCCTTGCCTCTTGTCCTGCTGCTGGGCACCATTGAGCAGAGCCGTCCATCCTCATGGCACCCTCTCTGCAGATACTTAGAGACACTGATGAGGTCCCTTCTCAGTTTTCACATCTTGAGGCTGAACAGACTCAATTCTCTCAGCCTTTCCTGGTGAGAGATATACTCTAGAGCTCTGACCAACCTAGCCGCTTTCTGCCGGACCTGCTTTAGGATCTCCACATCTTGCTTAGCACCAATCAAGCACTTCTTGCCTGTCCAAGAACATCAAGTGTAAATACCCCCTTTACCACAACTTGTTTTGGATTCAAGGTCATCCTATCTCCAGCTGAAATTTTCTTCTCTGAAGAAGGAGTTTGTCCAAATTTTTTTCATGTTTTTTTAGTCTGCTGTACTATTCCCACTGTCCTCTCGGCTTTAATCAAGTAAGATAGCCTCTTTTTGAGATACAGTGTCCAAAATTGGACCCAGTAGTTTCAGGAACTTTTTTTCTGTGTGAAGCAGAAAATGTGTACCATGTCTCCTTGACACCTTAGAGTCCCATTCATGTGCTGTAGACAGGTGGGCTGTCACTTAATACTGTGTCTGTATATTGCTGTCTATTTCCATTTAAATTTATATATTCACCCACCTTAGATTCACCCCAATTGAGTTATATCCTAATTCTTTTTTGGTCCATATCTCTACTGTCAACATTACATGGAATGCTTATCCAGACTTTCAACCTTCTTGCAGCAGCACTGATAAGCCTGATCCCTACTCCAGTATTCAGGTAATCAGTGAATTACTTAATAATCCCCAATGCTCATGGCTGCTGAAGAGGTGGCTTGACAGATGTGAGGCTGCTGCTGCTCTGTATCCCCAGATCCACCCAGCAGCAAGGCTGAGCTTCTATTCCCAACACACATAGAGTGTTCATCCAAATGGGAAGCATGCATATGGCCTGATTGTGGTTCTCCTCTCCCTCCAGTAAGTGGCCTTAGGCAGTCTCTGCTGTAGCTGGTCCTGGATCCCCAGCCTCCCTGGCTGCCTGACAAGCCCTAGCCCTACTCCAGCTCCTATTCAGAGCTTTTCATGCACAAACACACACACACAAGTCCCCAAGGAAAACTGCACACAGTATGTCCCTCCCAGGTGCCAGGATCCTAGATGGGCAGGTGATCTCTTGACCATGGGCTGACTCACACAGCTGGCACTGAAAGCACACACATGCACATGCGTGCAGAAGAGTTGATCAGCTGTGAAAAGTACACTTGCCATTCCTGTTCACATACATCTGTCCCCTTTTATCCCTTATCCCCTATTTTTCTGGACTTGTTCCTTCTCAATCATCCCTGATCCCTCTTCCTCTGTCTCTGATTCTTCCCCAGTCATAAAGCCTGACCATCCTCACAGCCACCCTATGAACATCCCAGAGTAGGTGTTGTAGAGTCTCTAGATGCCATTTTCCAGCATTCCATCAGCTCTGGGCAGTGACTCCTGAAGGCTGTTGAGTGCTGCAGGGATCCTCTCCCACCTACTCCACAGGGTCTCACCTTGTACCCTGGATCCATTACTTATTTTTATGACAGTAATTTCAAACATTGCACAGCAGACCACAATTTTAGCTTGCCAATGACAACTGCTAGGTGCACTAGCAGATAACATGCACTGAGAGATTCTTCTGAAAGGAATATGATAGAAGTACATTCCTCAGATCAAACCATGAGCACTGCTCTGCCAAAGCCAGTGCAGTTTTGACCTTTACCTCAGCATAAACAAAATCTACTTATTAGCTGCTCGTATTGTGGCTGGATCCTCATGTGCACCCACACACATTCCCAGGGACAGCCAGATAAGGGGACAGACATTCCTACAGCAAGGGTCTCCTGTGCAGGAGTTGGTGCAAGACACAGGCATAGCATCCAGACACAAATGAAAGTTCCTGCCAGGCTTGATTTTTCTGAGGCTGTCACCCCAGGAAACTCACTGTTTCTGCCTTGGGGAGAGCTCCTGTGGTCAAGAAATGCCGTGACAGGGTATGGATATTCACACACACACATGGAGAGCTGCCAAAGCCATCCTAGGTAACACACTCAGGGAGAGACATTCTTCCCTCCTGAAAGCTGATAATGTGGAGGGGAGCAAGCAAAAGCCACAGAAAGGGGATATGGACACTTGCTGCTGCATCACAGTATGGATTTGACAACACTTTGCTGGAAAAGAGCTTACTGTTCAATTACTTTCACACCATCCTTAAATCAGGCTGCATGAAAAGAGAAACATTTAATCATAACCTTCAGAATAGAGGGCATAGTTTATTCTTTTGAAGACATAGGTAAAGACACAAAGGAAAACCATGCTTAAGATTCAGCTAGTAAAAATATGTGAGGTCTCTGTGTTTCTCCCTCCCTTCTGGCCTTCCTCCAGAGCTGGCTGAAGAGCACCCAAGCTTGGTAAAACACAGGAACCCCTACAGCCAATTTCTTCCAAGGGAGCCTAACCTTCCCTTTGATACAACTGTGTCTCTTTTCCTCCTCCCTGTGATGTGTTCCTGAGGTAGTCCTGCCACCCTCTAATCAAAACAAATATATTTCAGCTCCTCAGAGGAACAAACAACGTTTTGCAAGGCCAAGCACTGTCTTGTGGACTTGGTCAGTTAATTAGCTAGTCATTTAGTTAAAGATAAGAGCACATCCTGACCCCCAAAGCATTCACCTCTCCAAATGTGTCACCTCTCTGCACTTGCACCTGAAGTTTGAAACTAGTCCATATGTCCACTGATGCACTCAAACTTCAGTATGCGTGCAGGATAGACATATACAGCCCAGTCTTGGCTTGTAGCCAGTTTATCTTCCTGCTGCAGCTTCAAGAGCTGGAAAGCCCCTTTCTTGCAGCTTCACTGGGTAAAATTTGGAGGACAGAGCTGAAATTGCTGGAGGGGAGGAACTAGAGGCAGCAGGAAGATCATCCTTCACACACATGGTGAGAGAGCTCGCTGCAGTTCTCACATCTCTGTAAATACTGCTCTAAACAGAAAGTCAGTTTACTTCCACAAGATTGTTCTGTTTTGATGTTATTACTCAGCATGTGGCAGGTGAACTGAGAGTACAGATCCTCCTGTGATATGCTTGTGACATTCTCTAGAACAATAGCACATGTTATTGGGAGGGTAGAAGTGGGAGTGTGGAAAAAATTGGCATAAGTGTGACACCTAAAAATCATAAAAATATTAAGATATGTCAGAAATTGCAGTGCTAATTCTAACAAAAATTTACTGAAGCTGCCATTATTTCATTATATAGTTTTGGGCTGCAAAGAGGATTTGATTGGCAAAAGAATTACTTGGAGATGTATTTACACCCTGTAAACAGAGTGAAGCAAATTAAGACCTATTCAAAGGGTAACACATTTAAATGAAAAGACACCTTCTTCAGTATCCATCCATGTGTACCAAAGTGAACATCACCAGCTAGCAAAATCCTTTAAACTGCATACATTTTACTTGATGAAAATAAATCCATGTTAATGGATGTTATGAGTGGAAAAGCTGTCCATTTTTTTGCAGAGTTAACAAGTTAAACCAATTGCTGCTAAATTAGAGTTTTAACTGTTTGTTGTTAATAATTTCATGTTNACACAATGACATACGCCTAATGTATCACATAACCAGCTTAGTATAAAAAATAAGTATCAACAGAATTCTAATTCATACATGATGCTACAGAAAATGCTAATTTGAGAAGTGTCTGATACCAGATTACAACGTACTTAAAGGGTTTTTAAGTGCACATCAAGCACTAGAGATGTGGAAAATTCAGAGCAAACTGACAACATGTTTGGTTTATTTTTCAGAAGTCTCTAGAACTCTGTCATCTTATTACAATTAATTCTGAATTCAGAAAGAGATTAATATGGTGCATGAGGAAAGAATTAGATGCCCTATCTGACTACCATGAGACATGAGAGACACGAGAGAGACCATTTCATCATCCATTTGAGGTATTCCAGTTTCATTCCTCCATCGTGACAGAGGAGCTCAGAAAATGTATCATGGGGTGGTGGGTTGTCTTCTTTTGTACCACCAGCAAAATGAAAAAGAAATTAGAAATATTTTTGCCTTCTCATCATCAACAGTGGCAGTTTTACGAAAAGAGGAGCAACTCCTCCAGAAGCTCTGTGCACCATTACTCCATCATGTTGGTGGGCTCACATATGCACAGTTTCAGAGCTCACTCATGCTTCATGAAACACTCTTACATCCTTGAATAATTTAGAGAAATACATAGACACATTTGGTTTTCTCTGTAATTATTCAGTGCTGATGTTACCCCTTCCAGAAAACTCAGAAATGCTGGCAATGCATAGTGGGAGTTCAGGTGATGCAAAAATTTTTAAATAAAGGAATTGCCCAAAGATGTTGCTCATACCTTCTTTATACAAATTGCCTGCATCCTTTGTGGGTGGAAAACACCCTGGATATGTATAATAAAGCAGTTAACAGATTTAGCTGGCCTGATTGGCACGGAGACGGCAGATCACTGAAGGTCTTGACAGAATAACAGAAGTCATTAAGAGATGGAAGAAACAGAAAGAAAACTATTTTCCAGCCTGTCCACCATAAGCAACAATTTTCCTCAGAGCAGGCAGGTAGCTCAGCCTTTCCTGCTTTCATTTTACATCAGGGAAACAGACCACAAGCACAGCAGCAAGAATTTCTGGTTGCTGGAGCACTGGGAGGACAAGCTGGGCAACAAGGAAGTGCAGGGCATTGCTTCTGTCTCCATTGAATCTCCTAAACTCTAATGTTACAGTGCTTGACGTACTGTGCTGCTGCTGTGGGAAGGAATGCTATTGATCATCTTCAGCTTACATGAAAAAAATCCATATTATTATTTTGTTAGGTGTCTCCCGGGAGGGAAGTGGCACCAGATGGTAAGGGGGAAGCAGCTTTCTGAAAATCAAGGGTGACAATTTTGTATGACTAAAATGCTTAGTGAGATTTCTAGCCTTCACCTCTCCCACAAACGCAGACTATTCTAATTGCTGCACTGGAGTCTTGTGGGCAAAGTGAACCCAGAGATCTGTGGGTGGCAGCCTCTGACTTCCACCTGAATGAGGGAAACAAAGCAACCCTGTGGCCTCCATCAGCTCTCTGCACTGAAAAGATTTGAGGAAATTCCTCCCCTGGGGGCGATTGTGCACAATTGGCTCAGAATCTCTGGGATTTGTTCCAGTGGAATTGATTCCCAATAGGTTCCACCACTCATCAGTGCTGGGCAGTGCAGGCAGAGGGAGTCCTGCCAATAATGCATGTGCAAGGATCTCTCCATGCACATTCATCCCCATCCCTGCCCATTCCTTCACACACCTTGGTAAGAATTGTGTACATTTGAAACCAACTCTGCTGCAGGTTGAGCAGCACAAGGGATTAAAACATTTCCTTTCCATTCAAGGGCAGTAACAAATTAATATGAGGTGCTGGTCACCAGCTGAGCTTGGAGGAGCTGCTCACTGCTGAACACCTCAACAAGGATGCTCCAAAACTCCTCCTGACCACCCACACCCCTCCGTACAGACTTGGCCATGCTGTGGAATGATTCCTGGCCCTACTCCATCCCCACCTCCTATGTGGACATCAACACTTCCCACCAGCTGAGATGGTTGCGGGTCGTTGTCACCTTCCTCCAGTGGACCAGCCCTGTCTCCGCCCCTGTCCTGCACACTGCATCTATCACGTGCAAAATTGCCCTGTGCCCCTCCAGCTTTGGTCGCTGTGGTCACTCCACCCCTGCCTCAGTTGTTGCACTCACAGAGAGCTAATGACCCTCCATTTTATCCCAGAAAACAGACTTTGGAAACATAATCCTGAAAAGGTGTCCCTTAGCAGCAGAAATGTGCCTACTTTTGCTTTGCTGCCTGTCTCCTTATATATCCTCCCACTTCATAAAATATGGAACTGTGGCTGCATTGGTGTCTGTCAAGATTATGTGATTACACTAACTACCTAATAAATGTATTTCTTTACATGACAGCTGAGCAGATGCTTCACACCTCAGCAAGCATTCAGCAGAGAAGAGGATCTTAACATCAACAGAGATTAAAACCAGGGTGCCATGGAAAAATATCTCACAATTTGTGCAACTCAGCCAGTTTCAATAGAAATTATCTCTGGCCCATAAGATAGAGAGAACGCAGAGATCTGTGGATTCTCTCTAGCAGAGACAAGGGAGAGGAGGCACAAAAAGAGAAAGAGGAACAAACACCAGGGCTGACTAAACTGGGCAGGAGAGCTGAGACAGAGCACAGATTTGTTTTCAAGGGTGCTGAGTGTGCTCTAGCAGCAGTCCTTGCCTTTTCCCACAACAAGCTGCTATCTGCAGGGAAAAACATAACAAGACAAAGCAGGCATAAGTGTACAGCTCCTATTCAGTGCCAAAGATGGTTATCAGCAACGAGGCCCCATATCCCACTCCGTACTTGTAAGTTTACTGGCGGCTTTTTGTGATGTGCAGGTAGGTTCATTGTGTGATTATCTCCATGGTAAAGACTGCCAGGGATTTGGGGGCTTTATGGTATTGACTAAGGCCACGAAAATAAAATAAAAATAAAGGGCTTGGGACTGAAAATATTAACCCTTTATTAACCTGGGGGACCACTTTTTCTTCCTGAGTAGGTTCTAGTGCAGAAGAAAAACAACATGATCCATTAAGAGGAGTTAATTTAAGTAATGCAGCCAAAGGCCTGAGCCTGGGACACAGCAGGGACCTGGATGCTTCCCAGTCAGGATGGTTTGTGTTAACACATGCCATTGGTTGTGGCTGTGCAATGAATAGGATCAGTGCCATAGTGACCCAAACCTGCTGCAGATGTGGCTTCCTCACTGTTATAGGTAAAAATTGAATCAGCCAAATTTAATAAAAATAAAAATGTAACATTTTTTCGCGACCATTATACAGTCCCGACAGCACACAATCAAAATAGCACCAAGCCCGGGATCAGAGCTGGGTGAACACTGATCCGACCTCTGTCGCACCAAATCTCCCTATTCACCACTGCTGTCTTGCTGAGTCCAGGTTTTATACTCTTTTTCTTGCCCGCAGTGGAGTCTCTTTGTCTTTCTTTGGGTTTCTTCATATTCATGTACAGTCCATTCTCTGTCCTTTGCTGGACAAAGCCGCGTCCAGGAACTGATGGGTATCTGCTCCCCGATTCCCGGAACCCCGTATTCAGACGCATGTTCTTGATGGTCCTGCCTATGTGAGAGGAGCATCTTCACAGGCCATCATGGCTTGGGCGTTCTCCTGTACATGCCAGGAGAACACCCATCTCCTGTGCAGGTTGGATTTATTTCATATGTTAATGCCCCCCTCCCTTCCGGGTGCCAGCTGCGGTTTCAAGCTGCAGTTTCAAGCCACCCAATGAAGTAATCTCGCTTCTCCTTCGTGGTATTATATTCTATTAATCATATTTTCCCAGCTTGAATTACTAACTTATGCATAACACTCACTGTCCAAACATGCCAGTTCCTCAGTCTGAAAGCACCAGAGGAAATAAATGAGAGACCGTGGCATTAAATGCTACAAAACTCATCCTAAAGACACAATGGTTCATAAGACACCTACCACCTTTTCTCTTCCTTCCCTCATTCAAGAGCATTGAGGGACCCAGCAGTGAGGTGAAGCCCCAAAACGCCTATACCACGCCAGGATTGGGCAGTCCCTGAGCCCCTGAGCCAACCTGACTTCTCCAGGGTGCCCAGCCACACTGGTAGCTGCTCCTATCTCCACCTCACAACACAGGAAAATGCTAAAATAGGGCTGTGGGGAATTCATGGAAGAGGTGACATGCAGACAGGGTCACCACAGTATAATCTTCAAAATGGAAAATGGACTTTGCTTAGCTTCAGGAGGAGAGTTGGCATATAATTTAGCAGGAAAGAGGAGAAAACATTGAAATATATTCTTCCAACAAGCAAACCCCAGGCTATCAACAGCCTCTGAAAATCAAAACATCCACAGTTTTTCCTCTCAGAGTAGTATTTTAATTAAATAGATGGATTACATCCTAATAAAAATATATGTGTTAAAATACAGTGGAGAATATCATATGACGTGGACATCTGCAAATAGTATGATCCCACAGACCTCTTAAGGAGGATATGCACCAAAGTTGAGGGAGGGTTGTAAAAACAGGCTCTTTGTAGAAACATTCCTTTATCTCTATACTCTTTCTGAGGAAAAGAAGTACCATTCAAAAGAGGAAAGCTCGAAGAAATCTACCTCAGTTATTAAGGAAGTTGTCTTTAATATCTAGATTTGCAATTCATTTCAGCATTTTTGTAGTACCAGCAGAAGCTCTTTGATAATACAATTTTGTGTTAGAGAAATGACAGCTCTCTCTGAAAACCTCCCTGAGAAACATCTGGACACCGGGAGGAAAAAAAAAAAAAAAAAGGTATTACAAAAAAGGCAGGGAAAAAAGTGATTTTCCTATTGATATGAAGTCAATGATCTGCCACAGGGGGTTACAACTTTTCAGGTGCCTGCAGTCACATACAGCAGCTCTACCTTTGTAAGTATGGATACTTAATCAACTGTGAAAATTTTATCTACCAGACACAGAAAATGAATGCAAAAATACAAAGCATGTATAAAATCTAGCTGCTAAACAAAATAAAAACGCTTGACAGAAGAAACTGGAAATTTGGGTCAATTGGAAGACTGACATCTCAGAATTACAAAGCGCTGTACAGGGAATGTGGGATGAGGGCTGTGCTTTAGCATGTGGGAGGGAGCAGAATTGTTTGGGCAATGGGGCAGGGGCATCCACAGCTTGGTACCAGGCTGTGGGGGGAACCTACTGCAACTCTGACCATGCAAAGCCCTCCAGTCTTCAAACAGGGAATGAACACTTCCAACTCTCACCAGGAAAATCTGATTCAAATAATCTCTTTGAGGACTGTCTCCTTGGAAGCAAAAAACTATCAGTCCTGTCACTCCAGTGGAAGGTTTTACAACCCATTTATAAACCTTTTCTGCTCTAAAGAAGGAAAACAGCACATAAAGGCCAACTTGCTAAAACAATCCTTATCGGTGATGCAGGAAGTGATAAATACAGGCAAGTGGAATGTAACCGCTCATGACTGGGGCAAGCAAGACATTTTCCTATTCTTTTGTCAAATTTCCCAAGAAGAGACATTTGCCAGCAGGCCCCAGCTCCCTGCAAGTCAGTCTGCAGGAAAATGGAGCAGCCACATCTTCCCCAGCAGTGCCAGAATCAGCACAGGTCCCTTGGGATCACTCTCCAGCCTGTTCACAGCTTTACCTCACTTAACTCAAGCAAAAATCAGAATATTTTGTTGCTAAACAGAAGACTGAAGGCTGTTATGCAAATTGTTCTTATCCTAATGCACATGCAAATGACTGAATTAGAGCAATAGGATTAGATGTTAAATTGTCAATACAATCACTCAACTTAGAATATAGTAAAAATTTTAAAAAAATATGACAGGGGAGTTTTTGGTCTACCAGTCAAACATTTCAAGGAGTGACATCTCATTCTGTGGAAAACTCCCCTAGAGGAGAATAATGGACTAATTAAGGCAATTAAGGGTGAAGGCATCAGGAGCTTCTCTACAAATCACAGGAAAGAAGTTGCCAAGGCACCGACCCCTCTGCTTCCCTGAGCCCACATTGCCTGCAGCGTGAGGGGAGCCACACTCAGGCCTCCTTTCCCTGCTGGGTTCCGTCTTGCCCCAGCTGGGTGGATGGAGCTGTCACCTCCTGTCTTGCAAGGAGATGGCCAGCCCCAGGCTCCATGACATGCCAGAGGAGGGCCAGTGCAGGCCTTCCTCTGCAGGAGGCATCTGTGGCACTTTGGTCTGCAAGTCCAGTCAGGAACCCTCTTTCACTCTTCTAGTCCTACAGAGGAAACAAAAACATTTTTCTGTGGTGTTGCAATCTCAGGACGATAAAACCTGTGCTTCTCCCCTGCTCATCATGTAGTCCTTTCTTTCCCTTTCTGTTCTGCCTGGCTGCAGAGCAAGCCCAGCCTGCCTGTTTCACCTTCAAGCAAAGGAAGATCAGTGGAACTGTCTGATTGTTAAAGTACAGTACAAGTACCACTAAGGTCTGATATGGCAATTTCTGTGTGAGACAATTTAGCTTTTGATCTCTGGATGCAGTTAATTGCTAGCTATGCTGACATTTGTGGAGGAAAAATCAATCACAAGAAATTTCAGAAGGGAGATGCTTGATGCTTAATCTTGCACCTGTCCTAAGAACTGAAATGAGCTTTTCTTAGTCTGGATCATACTGCACAGAACTGCAGATCAGCCAAAGACAGAACATTTCGAATGTCAAATAGATGCAAATCTACTGCTCTCCCACATGATAAAAAGAGAAAGTCACCCTGATAAAAACAATAAGGTGTTCCATTCAATGTATTCGCATTAACAGCATTTTTCATGTCTTGAAAATAAAGCAATAAATCACATACAGAACAATTGAGAAAAACAGCTACATTCAGTGTTCATTTTGGTCTTTATTTTTTCTTCTTGTGGGCAATTCTAGGACAGCAGAGAGCCCAAATCCTACTTCTCAGGGAACAAAACCAATGTTATTTTCAGACAGGGAAGGGAGTAAGATAAGACAGGACAACTTGAGTATACCTAATCAAGGTTCAAAAACCAGCACATAAAACAAGTCCTGGCAAAAAACCCCTCTGATTAGCAGCTGGCTAGGTGTGCCTCAACTGTAACTGCCCAGCTACAAATCTAAGCTGTGACAGACACCCTGCTACCCACAACCAACTTGCTTCTATTCCCCTGGATGTAATAACCATCTCAAACCCTTGAAGCCTGGTAACTTGGGATTGCTTTGAGAAATGTCATACCTAGGTTCCTTTTTGACCAAAAAACCAGAGCCATCCAAGGCTTGCAGTGTGGATTTCAGAGGGGCTGTATGAAACAGGGCAAGTGCCTCTGCCTTGCTCCCATGCTGCTGCCAGTCTGCGACACAGCTGTGCCAGGAGGTGTAGCCATGCTGTCCGGTTTAACTTGCAGTCTTCTTCCTTCAGATCACCCACTCCCCCACACCCCACTGGTACTCTGGCATCCCCAATATGCAGAAGCAAAGTAAAATTCTGCTCCACAGGAAAAGGCACTTCTCTGCCTCCGCTCCAAATCTAACAGCCAGCTTGCCCACTGAGCAGCACTTGGATGCTTTTAGCAAACGTTCCACAATGACTCAAGCTGTCTTTCACTTTTTCCTGAGCTAAGAGATCATGATTTTATATAAGTAGTCACTTTTCCCCTAACACAGAATTTCGTTCTAGTGCAGTGAATAATTTCAGTGGTTTTTCAGAGTCAAGACTAGTTTTGATTATCCTGAATAATATTTCATCAGTTGTAAACAGTGTCACTATTTGCTTGCACCACCTCCTCCAGGCCTCTTAGGAAGATGCTGAACACCAGATCCCAGGTCTTTTGTCTATTGGATCTCCTCTTGATGAGGTGCCTGTTTCTTCCAACCCTCCCTTTTCTGGGGGTTAGCCCACAACTGACTTCTGCTGTTCCATAGTAAGTGTCATTTGTTATGAGCCATTGCTTCCCTAAGGTTCTGTTGAAAGCTACATAGCCTGAACAAGCACAATATGTATGCTCATGGTATCCTTCTGAGAGTTCTTGTGGCTTTCAAGCCTGACCTTCCTCTCCACACCCGTGTTTCTTCTCAAACCTCCAACCAAATGTGACCACGACAAATAAAATCTTTGACTGACCGTTACTTCCAGGATCACTCCTGAAGCCCTGTTCAAAATATGGCATCATGTTCCTTGCATCCCTCTAAACCCAGAGCTGATAGTAGTGCCAGATCACACATAGTTAGCAATTCAGAAAATTCTTATTTGTGGTGTGTATTTTTTCAGGACTCCTGTGTAAACACCATCTGGTGCTGAGAATTTGTTAATGTTTAGTTTATCAATTTGTCCTAACATGCTTTTTCCCACCACCTCCATTTGAGGTAGTTCCTCCGACTCCCTCCCCATTCATGGCATCACTATCACAGGGAATGCCAATGCATGCAAAAATTTTTTTCAGCTTTTTGACAATGCCATTGCTGTCTGCCAGTGGATCTTTTTTACACAGGGTCTTTTATTGGCCGCAGTAGCTCCTCATCATCGCTATGAGTCATGGACAGGTGCTGCACAGACAAACTGATCATATTAATATTTATAAATCAGATAAACTTTATATGCATCTATACTTCAAATACATGCTGCAAAGTTTACTATGAAAATTTCAGATGGAAAACACCAAATGTGATCTTGGTACACATCCAAATATAAATGTGAATTCTTTTGAGTATTTCCCAAACAGAAGCAATTTTTATCTTAGGGATCTTCCAAAACTAACTGCTACTCAAGCACACAATGTAGCCTCTAGTCATGTCAAACATTTGTTATCAACAGAGATGAATGAAGCCTGGAACAACACCTTTCTTTGTGTTAAATGTTCCATTGAATCCCTAAAAGTACTCTACTGGAGAGGGAGAAACCAAATACAAGATGACCCTTGCCTGGCCAGCACAGTGCTTTTGAAGTCCCTCTTCATGTGGAGAGTTGTTAAGAAGATTTATGTGAAGTTGCTCGTGAAAATTCATAACTAGTGTTTGAGCAGTGGAAGGTAAAATATTTATTAAAAGCAGTGGATTGAAGACAAAAGCCTTGCAATCAGTTTACCATACATAAAATAAGCAATAAAGGTGACTGTTTAACATTTACTTAACAATCCCAGTTGAAGCCCTTAGAAAAAGTGAAGCTGGTGATGAGGGGTAGCAGCTTCTACAGCACAGAAAGAAAAGAGAGCACCTTCAGTGCAAGTGAGAGGGAGATGAGGAGAAAGATTTATAAGGGCAATCATTAATCTTTCACTTTGTGTGGGAACAGACTTGGGCATTTGGTTAAATATTCAAGGTAGAAGAACAACATCTAATAACACAAAACCTTGTTTTGCAACAGATTACAGGGTCTCACTTTTTCTTCTGTGAAAGCGGTTTGAATTTTTGATTATTGAGGCTTTGATTTTGGGTTTGGTTTTTCTTTGTTGGCTTTTTTTTATTTTTCCTGGATTAAAGATGACATAAATACATTTGAGTGTAGAGGTGTGGAAAGGACAGAAAGAGTTTTATTTGGTTACTAGCATTGTTTATTCATCTTCTGCTTTTCACCTGATCCAGGAGGTAAGGAAAGCAATCAAAACAATGAGGAACATGCTCTTGGTCCCACAGCAAATTTGCCTCTTGTAGCAGGCAAATTAATTAGGATGTTCAGAGCTGAAATATATCACTGTGTATTCGTCAGCACTGGGCATGGCGATACAGAGAGGACATTACTCACATAGACACAGTAAGGATAATAAACCAGCAACACATGTCTGGGAACAAAAAAGCAACATTTTCAAGCTCATCTGTCAGACTTCTCATGTACTTGAGGTGAGGAGATGGGGGAAGGAAACCAGTGGAACCTGAAATAGTATAGTGTCATGTGGGAAGGTAGTATCACAGAGCTCTGAGCAGCGGAGACAGATATTTAAAATTCTTCTTCATTAAACAACATTTTTAGATGCTTGGCTATTGCCCTTCTTCTTTCTGTTTTCTGAGTACCATTTTAATAAATGTGTATATTCCTGAATATTTTATTTATATATGTTCCCTCCCTCTTCATCATAATCCTACCTCGTTACTAAGTGACAAGGCTGTGCTGTGACTATGTTTTTTTCCGCAATAATCCTGCTCATTTGATGCTGCCATTCTTCTCCCTGTACAAGCAGGCCTCAGCCAACAACTGGGAGAAACAGTTTTGTTTCAAGGTCCCAGATTTTACTGCTGTTGGTAATGGCACAAGTTATGCTGAGTTCACAGATGAGTGGCCTTCTGAAACTTTCTTACTACTGCTAACGCACAAGCTGCAGCCTCCTGGAGTTCCACTCTACCAAAGGCAACCAAACCAAACAAACCAAACCAAAGAGCTGCGTGACCTGCTAGACTGCTAGGAGACCTCGCCTGCAAGCACACCCATCTGCAGGCACTCAGCCGCTTGAGTCATGAGACCCTGTTTAAATTCAGACATCCCACCAGAGCCCACCTGAGGTCTCACACAGAGAATATCAATGAACAAAGAGATTACTCATCCACAAACAACCCAGTTACAGATATCTATTGTGCTGGAAAAACAAGTGCATATTCATAGGGGTGTTTGCCCCAGGTGCAGTAATGCAATAATGTACAGCAGGAGCTGTAATGCCAGCTGGGCAGCACTCCATACTTATCCCACCTCACTGCCCAGACCAGTGCATGCTGAGGGAAAGATAACATCAGTGATATGGACCTCCTGAGGGGCACATCCAGCCCCTTTGGTGATGCAGGGATGCTGGGGCCATGGGGCTCTCTGCAAGGGAAGGCAAACTTCAGAGAATGTGTATTTAAAGGCCAGAGAGACCATCATAAAATATAGTGTGATCTTCTAAAGACCTTGGGAATATTGCTTCACCCACCAATTCCTGCTTCAAATCTATTTGGATGTTTTCAAATTATGTTGACCTTGACACTATATTGCAATCTGGCTACCACATCAAAATATAGCTCTGCATTTATAAAAACTTACACTGTAGTATTAATCAGTTTATTTTTTACTAAATACAATCACACTTCTTTCTCACACATATCAAATTTTAGTGAGCAACAATCAATGGTTTAATTTAAAATATAAAAAATATCCTGTGTTATGCAACCACAACTAGGGAAATATTAAAAAAACCAAAAACTAAACAGAAAATAGACCCACTTGTTTTTCTCTCCTGCTGAGATTTGCAAAGCGAATGATCTGGGATTTTTTACAATTGCTTTAAGACCATAGCTTTGTCAGCCAGGCTCCTGATCTGAGCCAATTTTTCCAGATGATTTGCAGACCCCTTGAAATGGGTGTTTCTAATCCTGTGGTCAACACAGACATGACAGATACCATCCTGGCAGATACCTCTCGAGCTACAACATCCATCGCAGCTGTGAGAAACGTGCTGGGGGAAGGCTCATCTTCCTCATTCTGCTGCATAATCCCAGGTTTTCACACAGCAAACTTTTGTATCCGAGCCCAATGGTCTGCTCACTAAAAGACCAGACCTCATTTTCCAAGCTCTCTTGCATTCCTCTTATTTTTCTACCCCTGATAAAGGCTGGTTTGCTGCTAGTTACCCTTCCCTCCCCTGTCCCACTCCTCTGTTCCCTCACCAAGAACCACTGCATCAGAGCTTTCAGGCCCTAATTGCTCTACTTTAGCATGGTTAGTAATCAATTTAAGTAGGAAAAATAGGGAGCCAAAATTCACTGGTGCTGTCATAGAGATTTCCAGTGTGGAAACATCGAACTCGCCTTGTTTCCCCTTGAAGTCTGATTCTTGGCATGCTTAATTTTAAACAAATATATCTCATGCTGAGTGGATAGTCGGCTTGAAATCTGAACTGGTGTCAAGAGGCTTAATGGCAATAAGTGGCACATTTTCCTCAGCTTCCTTCAAAAAAGTAATTGTTTTTGGTCTGAGAACTCTAAACTTAATTTGGCTGCTCGTCCAATGAGATCTCACTCACGCAAAGGTTTGTTTCTGCTTGAAAACTGCATTGAATATATGAATGAAGCAGCAGTGGAGCATGGTCAATATACATACTATAAATTATGCAGCCTTTCATTTTTTTATCAAGCTGAAGAATGCTTCAAGTTTTGTAAGTTTTCCTCTCAAAAACACCCTATACTCTATTTCTTTACAAAGTGATCCCATACTGAGTTCAGCTAGCACTGTTTTTAAGAAGAGTACCAACTATTGTCCAGGACAAAGCAACAAATTTACAGCAATTTTTAGCAAAGAAGAAGTCTAATTAGCTATTTCTCAGCTTCAGTCTTGACAATATGTACATGACCCGTTTATGCCATATTTGCCAGTCTTTCTCACCAGTCTCATTATCAAACTATAACAGCATCTGGCAGCCCCAGGCACATCTACAGGTTGGGTGGAGAAGTGACTGAGAGCAGCCCCGCAGACAAGGACTTGGGGTTGCTAGTGGATGAGGGCCTGGGGGGCAGCCCAGAGAGCCTGGAAAACCCAGCACGTCCTGGGCTGCATCCAGCATGGCCAGCAGGGTAAGGGAGGGAATTCTGCTCTGCTCTGCTCTGCTCTGCTCTGCTCTGCTCTGCTCTGCTCTGCTCTGGTGAGACTCCACTGCCGTGCTATGTACAGCTCTGGGGTTCCCAACACAGGGACATGGACCTGTTGGAGCAACTCAAGGGCCACAGACTTAATAAGACTGGAGCACATCCCTTACAAAGCCAGGCTGAGACAGTTGGGGCTGTTCAGCCTGGAGAAGAGAAGGTTGTGTGGAGACCTCATGACAACCTTGCAGGATCTGAATGGGCCTGCAGGGAAGCTGGAAAGGCACCCTTCATCAGGAACTGCAGTGACATGACAAGGAGTAATGGGTACAAACTGAAAGAGTTTAGGTTAGATATTAAGAAGTAATTGTTTACTATGAGGGTGGTAGGGCACTGGTACAGGTCATCCAGAGAAGCTGTGGATGTCTCATCCCTGGGAGTGTTCAAGGACGGGTTGGATGGGGCTGTAAGCAACATGGTCTAGTGTGAGGTGTTCCTGTCCATGGCAGAGAGGTTGGAACAAAGTGATCCTTAAGATCTCTTCCACCCATCCCATGATTCTATGAAGAATAATAAGAACAAATATAAAGACTGGTCAATTCAGATGTAATATTCAGCACTATAGAGACGCCTTAAATAAACTACTAGCAAAATTACAATTAAGTTTTGACAGAAGCATTTGCATAGAATAGTTAATAAAAAATCACTTACTAAACCTTAACTTTTTAAATGATGACAAAATGACAATTAAGAATGATCTAGTATGAATATTTAATTAGGCCGAATAAAATGTAAAGTCAAGAATAATTCCAATAACAAATTACAAGGACTGACTTATTTTTTGACCACTTTGCTTGATTGTCAGGAGGAAAAAACCCTACGATCCATTGCTGAAAAAAAATTTTGAGCTAACAGCTTCTTTTCAGAAAAGCCATGGTGCCAGATTAGTGCACAAAACATATTTTTAAGATTTTTTAATTTTCTTTTTCCTGAGGAATAGTAAAATAACTTGAATGAATATAATTACTATCCAAGAGGCAGCACTTTGAGCGACACATGCAGGGAAAAAGAACACTTTTTTTTTCCAGTTGTCATTGCCAGCAGCCCTACCCAATCCAGCTTTGAAGTCTAATTTGGAAATTTTTCCCAGGGCACCAGCCTATGATTTCTTTTTTCCTGGAGAATCCCATGGCTCTATGGAAACAATGATACATTTGTGCTCCCCAGTGATCACCACTGTTGCAGAATGGATGTGGGCAGGGGAAATGATGCCTCAGTTGTGAGTAGAAGAGAGCTCACATTGCTGAAGTCTGGGCTGGAGTCTGGTCCCCAAGGACTGAACAGGGTGATGGTGGGTCAGAGGACAGAGCGTGAACCCAGCACCGGTGTCACATCTCCACCTCTGCCTGTAGATCACGTGCGTTGTGGAGGCAGAGTGACCACTGAAAAACAGAGGTTACCATTCAATGTATTGCTGCCTTTTGTTTCACCTTCTGATTCAGGCTAATTACAGCTGCTCTTACCCAAGACTGACCCCTTCCACTCTTTCTGGCTGCCCCAAATTCATAAAGACTATCTTGGAGTTTCCCTCTTTGAAAACTGAGGAGTTCCATCATGCAAGCACATTCATATTTGAGACAAAACATGCAAGGTAGATGGTGGGCCTTCTTACTGATCAGGGGCATGCGGGGATGGGTCACGATGGAGAAGATGTTGTACTCTTCTGGTGGCATCTCACTTACAGCTTTCAGGGAATGCACGTATCAGAGGCAACCTCTGGCCAGCCAAGTCTGGGGACTGAGCTCCAGTTTGGGAGGGTTAGCAAGCAGTAATGGCCCTTACCTAAAAAACACCAGAGACCAGCAGTCAGGTACTTGGCAGTTACCTCCCTGTGTCTGGGCAGCTGTTACTCCTGGGGGAGAAAATGCATGTCTTTCTTCCCTATCGTCATGTGTACTCATGTGAGTGAGAAATTATGGTGAAATTCCACATTGAAAACTGACTGCAGATGCAGCACCTTCTCACATAACCAACATGCTCACTCTGTGAATTGTCACTTTTGCTGATTTCAGGTGACTGAAATAGATTTTTACTACCTTCTGCTTTCTAGTTGCATAAAATTGACACCATTGAGAAGAAGAGAAAACAAAAAAGGTTTTCTCTATTTCATCAGCTTTCACATTTCGTTTACCAGGGACAATGCAGAATGATGCAGAAGACAGGGCTTCATGTATGTATCCTAACCAGTTATGGAAAACAATAAATACACTATATGTATACCACACTTTTTCCTGGGTTATTTTAGAAAGCAGAGCCACTCTAATGCTTTATAAAATTACTTTCTGAAGACTGCATTTCTCCAACAGCACAGCTGTTTTTAGCAACCAAAACAGACTCTGGAACCACCAACCTACAAAAAAAGCTGTGAGATACACCAATACCAGCTCACCTGACATCCTCAACTTTGTCTCTGCACGTATGCTACCAAAGGGTCTTTTAGCTCATCTGATCTGTCAGAGAATACCCCAACAATGAATTTCTAGTGGAATGGGTCTTCCAACACCATCCAGCAGTCTTGGCACGGAGCTAACATAGGAGGGGAGAGCTACTTAATGAATACAAAACACCACAGCAGACAGGTTTTCAGTAAGAGGTGAAGGAAGTCTGGGGGAAGGAACGTCTGACGATGTCTTTGTCATCATGCAGCCCTGTCATGTCACCGACTTGGCCAAGTAGATGCTCCAGGGTCTGTGCATATATGCTGGCATCAGAAATGGAACTGATTCTGTTTGCTTCTTTTTAGTGCAGGGTTATTTGTATGGCATTGACAGATCTTCAGGTATAACAAGGGAATGAGCAAGCAGAGAACAGGTGATGATTTTGTGCCGTGCAAGGAAACATGGTTTCAGTGACCATGTTTCCAGACACCAGTGAGGATATAAATCCCCACCTGGTCAATTATGAAGTTACACCTTTATCTATCATTGTTACCCCCCAGAGGAGGGAAATGTCCAGATCTCTGGCAGTTTTGCTGCAGCACCAGCTGCAAGACATGCCAATGGCTCTAACTGCTGAAAACCTTGTTGTGGTGATGAAATTGATGCTTTATCTTCACTCTCAGTAACAGCCAGGGATACTGATTTGAAGCCGGAGTCTTTCCTCATGGAGACACATGCCCCTGCAGTAATTGGCTTAATCAGCCCTCTGATATACATGGTCACAGATCAAGTCCCCTCTAACTCTTTACACACCCAACACTCAAAATGCAAATGCCTGTCATGAAGGCCTAAAAATTTTTTTGCCCAATTCCTTACCTTGGGAAAATTGTTTCCAAATCCCTAAACTAGGAATCAGAATAGCTGCTGCTGGCACCAGTGTCAGTATTTCAACCCATGGCCACTGCTGTCAGCCTTGTGCCAAACTCCGCAGCAGCTGTGCATGAGGGGAGTGATGCCAGTCCATCCTTGCCCTCCCCAGCATACTTGGAGAGGTGGTGAGGGAGAAAGAGAAATAAATCATTTCCTCTCACTTCTTGTCTTCCCCTGAAAATGGGGTGAGGCCCCCTCAAGGTGCCTGGAGGAGCTGCTCAGAGGCTTCAAGGGAAGCTTCAAGAAGTTCATGAGGAGGGAGAGGGATCTTGCTACCCATTTTGGACTAGGAAGACATATGCAGCTTCCAAAGCTGATGGATGTCCACTGTGGTGTTACAGGGAACAGATGGTACCTCCACAGTGTAGCCTGACCTCGCCACCAGCAGGGCAATGTGTGTCCTGCACATATCCCAGGCCAAAGCTCCCTGGACATTACCTCCCAAGAAAACTTCCCAAACACGACCAGTAACTAGCTACGTTTCTGCAGAAGTAGACTCCTGGTGTGGATATTGTGGGATGGACTGCAAAGCCATGACCAGCCAAGCTGACACCTACTTTTCAGGATTTTAATAAGAACTGTCTCCATACTGTTTCTTCTGCTCAACACCTTGTGGGTTGAATTTTTATTGGGAAGATTGACTCTTTTACCAAATACTCTATGATGTTTTTGAACTAATTTGGGAAAATGAAGGCTATATTCCAAGGACAGTTTTTAGCCTGCTTTCCTTTCCTCTCTGTACAGAGACAGGAGGGGTAGGTAAGGTGCAGATCTTAAAGAAACGGGTAATAGGTAATGCTGAAGCAACAGTGGAGAAATAACAAGTAGTGATGTCACAAATGCATACTTTAGGGTCACTCAAGGAATCGAAGATATTGGCAAAAATAGATTTAATACATCTTTAATGTGCATTAACAAATTCAATGGCAAGGTTCACTCTATTACCTACCACATGGATGAAACATACAACAGCAAATCAAATCAGAATCTATTTAGAGTGGCAGAGACCAAAGATCCAACAGGGTATGGGAGGTTCTCGCCTTGAGCAGTGAGGCTCAGAGTGAACCCCCTTGCTTTCTAAACTCGTGATGAAACCTAGCTGCACCTAGGGCCGATCTTAGTCTCAGACTTGGACAATTGTTTGTATCAAAGGAATCAATTTGTTTGCAAAGAAATCAATTACATGACTTCATTAGTATTAATTTAGCATGCTATCAGCCACTTACAGAGGATTTGTTGCCGAGAAGGTATCTCTCTGCCTTGAGTAAGGAAGGATGTCTTGATCTCAGGTAAAGAATCTAAAACCTCGAGAGGCATTCCAGCTCCAGTGGAGATCACACTTATGCAGACAGACTGCCTAGCAGGGAGAGCTCAATTAGGCTTTCATATTTATGGGATAAAGCAGTTGGCTCACACTTCAAGTGCATACAGTGAGAAAGGTAAGCATGAGACTCCTTGTAGCCACACAGATGAGTCTTGGCAAAACCACCTGCTCTCCTTGCATTAACAGCATGCTTCGTGTTCCAAGTTCACGTGCATCAGTGCTCCCTGGGTCACTCTGCCCCTTTGTGGCTTCCCTGGGGAGATTTTGCCTTGCCTATGGCCCAGGTCTTTACCTTCTTTGGAGTTTGCACCAGAATACTGCTAGTTTGGTTGAGAAGGTTGAGTACATCCATCACAGGTGAATGCACTGAGTCTGTCAATTTCTCAAATCTGTCTAGTTTGTCAATTTGTGCAAATCAACATCAGTGAAACTGAATAAGCTGCATCCACTGGGGAGTTGACCCCTTACTGCAGACATTTCCTGCAGGTTCTCATCTGCCATGAGGATGAAACAGCAGGCTGGTTCTATACCCATCTGAGTGACTGCATTCAAATATTTCCAAATATTTTTAATTTTCATTTCTTGCTTGTCAGGGTTACATATCCTTGGATAGGGTTTCTAGAACAGGTTTCTAACATCCTTTCACATACCCTTAAAATTGCCTGTAATGTTAGAGAGGGCTCTAATTTTGCATAGTTTAAACCAGTCCTAACTGCAGAGCTGTTATATCCTGTGCATCTTGCCTCAAGGCACAATGTAAATGAAAGCAAAGCTAAGAATAAGGCCTTGTGTCTCAGCTGAGGAGAGAAGCATGTGCCTGCCTACATAAAGAGAAGTAGGTTATGTTTCTAATAACAAACAACTTTTTTCTTTTTGATGTTTTAGGAAAAAAAAAGTCAAAAGTATCAACAAAATTTGAGCTGATCTATTCTCCTTGCCTCATTCCTAAGCAGATAAACTATATATATAAGAAAAACAGACAGAGAGAAAATTCCCGAAGGAGAATCATGTCTTGTTTAAGATGTAATGAATTCAGTCTTCAGAGACCATGAATTCTGAGAGTTTTAAGCTCTGTAATGCCAGTCAAATAATTATCTCACAAAATGCATTTGTGTAGGTGAAGTCTCTCTGGTTTAGCTGCTTTCCTGCTATGAAATGGAAAGCTGCTAGCCCCTTGGAAAAAAAAAAAAAAGGCATAGGAAAACCAGGGAACATCAGGTTTGTGTAAACACTTCTTTCCACTTGTAGTCTTCACCCAAGTTTTGGTGATTAAATACCCTAGAAAAAAGGTTTCTCTGTGGCACAGACTTCCCTCCTAGTTGTGTATGCAGACAACCAGAGTGAAACATTAAAATAAGGAAAATTAAACATGTTGCCAAACAGTTGAGTGTTAAAAATGTAATTAACTGAAAATCTTACACTAGGTTGAAATACAGACATTTCAGAAAAACACCCTAATCAAACACTTTTTTTTCATTAAGTTCATTAAAAATAGAGTAATACTTGAATTACAAAGTGACTGTGACATTAAGTTGATTCGTTTTTTTCAGAAGTAGAATATTTACATTTAGGAGATAAAATCTGGCAGTGTGACCCCGTGGATATGGAACTGGATTAAGAATTAATCCGTTAATTGGCCGGGCAATTGGGCAAAGTACATAATCCCTCTGCGTGATTCATATTTCTTCATCTTTTATACAGAGTTTTCATGCACTTCAGCTTTCCCAAAGTGTTTTGATTTACACAGATAAAAGGCTTATATTAATTACTATAGATGAATGTTGAAATGCCATAAAAGCATTGCTTAATGAAATATTGATTTAAAAAGTATCAAGTAGGACTAAGTCCTCGCCTTAGATGTTGAGGAAATGCCTATGAAATGGGGGTCTCCGATCAGTCTTCTCAGAGATGATTCACGGCTCTGAACAAAGGAGCAGAAGGATACTCAGAAGTACTGAGTTGTTCAGTGGAAAAGCCAAGCCCTGGGTCTCCTACATGACCATCTGGGACTGCCATTGACAGTCCAACCACAAGCACCGAAGACGCCACCACTGCTGACAGCAAGATCCCTGGTGACACCAGTGTCTTCAGGCTGTTTTGTTTCTTAAGTGGAAATGAAACCTAGGAGAGTTGAGGGTATAATTTCATGTCTTGCAAAAAGCTTCAAATTGTCTGGTCTGTCTCTTTTAGTGGAGGGTGGCCTGGACCTGGAAGGGTGGGGGGAGCATTTAAAGGTTAGTAACTAATGAGGTTGCGTGGAATCAGAGAGATCAGAGATAGGGGGAGGAGGAGGCAATGGTTTCTGAATTAGGGAATCAAAAGATAGCTATTTATGCCTGTATGTGCAGAGACATTTACAGTAACCCACAAACACCTACAGTTTAATGCACCGTGGGTATTTTAGGTGACAGTGGTATGCTGAAACATTTCAATAATGCAGTCAGAAAGATTAAATATAAAGGCAATACGACAACAGCCTTGTAATTGATGTTTTATAATTAGAAGCACTTGAAAAGAGGTTGAAAAGCAATTTGAAGCATCTGAGAGGTGGAAAATCATGTGAGCAGTACACAATGGGTTAAACTAAATAATTCACCTTTTATCCTCACAGTGATGAACTGTGACACCTTTATTTTTATGTTCCTGTACTGCTATTATATCCTTCTCTGAATTCTGCCCTTTTTTGTGTTACTACATTTTCCTCTTATGATTACGCGTTTTTGTCCTTCTTTCTTTATGCTATTTCATGTACTGGATGGCACTGAGATAAAACTGACCACAACCATGTTTCCTGAAGCTACAGTGAATGCTGCCTAAAAGTTTATCGATCTAACTTGTTTTTCTTCCCTGCCAGAAAGTCACTGGGAAGAGTGGCAAGGGACAGGCATGGCTAACTCAGATCTGAAGCCCCGAGGCCGCATCTGCCAGCACATCACAGGTCACAGAGCCAGCGACTCTGGCAGTGCTGCTCATTCACCAGAAAAAGAGGAGAGACACATGCAAAGCCATGCTCTCACCTCTGCCTGCTTCCCAGCCTAAATCTGTGGTTTCTGAAATGAAATTTGGCTGCTGGGGAGGTCAATGGCACAGTATGGCTGTTAGCATTTGCACCACACTGGGGCTGCAGATGAACCCCTGGAAACCACCCAGGGTTTTGGGCTGCAGAAAGACAGGTGAAGCTCTGAGAAACCCCTTACTAGACTTCAGTGCAGCCAGGTATTTTATCACAGGTATAATTTTAATTTCATCCATAATCCCACTGCAGTCTGTAGGGCTATTCACATCTCTCCATTTAGGCACTTTCTGTAAGTACTTTGCTGAATCTGTCCCTGAAAGTTTATAGATTTTTTTTTTTTTTAGACCTCTTACCCCCACAATAGTTTGACAAGTTTAATTAACAACCCAACTGCCACTCAGGTGACCCAGAAGCACAGTTTAAAGCACAGATGGAAATCAAGACAGATCAAATGAAAGAAAGATAAAAACTCTTATAGAGTAAAACTCTAACCTTGTATCCAAGTGCCTATGCCACAAGTATCCCACCCAATTTCTTAGAGACCCTTGCAGGGGTGAGGTGACATTCAGCAGGAGCCTGAGGTTGGGCACATAATAGCAGAGACAGCAGCCTGAGACATGAGCAAAAAAGGAAGAAAACATTAAACATGCAGTGAATGTCTGGTCAGCCTGCAAAGCCCACCCACAACCTGTTTGAGGGAAACCTGTGGAAGGTAGGAGCTTGTAGCCCCCTGCACAGGGCACATGAGCTCTCAGCCCTCTGCAGCTCTGTGCATGGAACATTAAGAGGAGCCGTTCAATACAACAGACATGATAGAAACCAATAAAAAAACCCTCACTGCATTTACTGCCTTATGGTGTGGGGAGTGGGGGAATCTCTCATTCATCTCATCTGCAACAAGGCATTTCTGGGATTTTCTTGGTGTCAGTGAGAGAGCTGCAGGCACAGAGACTCAAGGCACACTAATTCATGTATTCTTTCAGCATCATCTGTGCCATGTACAAGAGCCACTGATAAAAAGAAATCAAACCCAAGAGAGAGCAGCTTAGGGTTCAGTTTTTCCTCTTCTGCTGGTATCCAGAGTGCAGTCCTCCATCTCTATCACTGCCCTGTGCAAGCTATTTCCTTGAGTTGACCTGGTCTGTGATCCTACAACTGCAGACAATAGAGATGCATAAATAAAAAATATCTCCACAGGAATAATTTAAAGGGATGATCTAGAAATAGACTGAGTTCTCATCCAAGTTCAGTTTAGTTAGTGATGGTGGCTTTGATGTGCCTTCTTCAGACTCCATGCTAAATTCATACATCCATCTCATTTTAAAGAGTGGGAGAATTAATCCTGATTTTAACTCTGTCACTTCAGGGAATGAAGAAGGGAACAGCCCACTAAAATAGATCTGAACTCAACTCATGAGGTGAAAGTCTAACTCTATGAGTATCCATTTAATATCTATAAAAGTACAGAATATTCTAGATTGCATCCATCTGATTTTATAGTTCTCTGAACAATGGAGACAAATCTGAAAGCTGGGTCTATTAAACTCTTCACATAAAAAGCAAAAGCTGGGAATCAGCAGAAAAAAAGGAAAGTGTGAAAAGTTTCACTTAAATTCACTTCTTTCCCCCACTGTAACTTCTCTCCCACTATCACTTCAGTGATTCAAATTCTACTCCACCATCTGTTCTGAGAAGAAACAAATGGAATCTGTCTAATTTCTGGAAATTCTGAAACAACCTGAGTAATCTCATTCCAACAAAGAATCCGAGTACTAGTCAGCTTTCTGATCTTTATATTTTGCAAGAAAGTGCAGCTGAGACTGATCAAAGGAACGCTTATAGAACAGAAGGAAAACATCCCAACAGGGTAAATATAGACCAAAATATGTATATGTATAGTCCTTCATTTCTCTGCCTAATGTACTCATGACCTCAAGTGACAGTGTCTCACTCAAGCTGCCCGACTGTGTAATGAGTCTGAAGGATGTTCACAGCAAAGTTACTAAAGAAAGTTCCCTGAAAACTCTGGATTAAAAGTTAAAAGTGAGTATCAAATCTGTAATCTAACTTGGCAGATTTGAAACCATGTTTTTAACCTTGTCAGCTGCCCATGAGTTACGCAGCATGAAAAGCATCCCTTCCCTTTGATGGCCAAGGCAAGAGTACATCATCATTTCACTGTGATGTTTGGGGGACATGACAGATGAGCCTCCTCCATGTTCCTGTTCAATGCTGAGAGGTGCAATTTTACTGACAATGCACATCAGTCCCTCTCCAGGAAAAAAAGGAGTTTTCAAAAAAATAGATTGAGAGGGGAAAAAAAGCCTTTTGGAAGAACTCCTGAACTTTTTCACCTGCATTCCTAACTTAGCTTCTTTCTACATGTTAAGTTTACACAGAGGTATCACATAAGAGTGAGAATAAATAGAGCTGTTATTCCTTCCATTAAAGGTAAGCATAAGTAGCTATGCAAGCACCCTACAGATTGCTGCTTAAATGTACAGTGACTAACCAGATATCACAGCAAGGAGTCTTTACTTCCAGAAACTACATCTGCTGAACATTGCAGACTTACCTTATACTGGTCTATAAAACAGGTAACTGCCTTTCAGATTCCCTCTGAGGAAGAGCACATTACATCAGCCCAGGCACATGGAAATAAAGCCTGGTGGGGACTTCAGTCACTTGTGCTGGAGATTTCTCTTTTGCCTTATAGGCTTCAAATAGGTGGTTTCTAAGTCACTGTCTAGTGTGGGCAGAATCTGGCATGCAGATATATAAACATAGCCAATGGAAGTCTGAAACATCTGAAGGTTTTCTTTTTTAAGTACATTTTAGAGATATACTTAAAAGTACTCTGACAGCTGACACACACCTTCGTTATTCTTTGCCATGTGTATGGTCCAGACAGAAACAATGACAGTGCTAGTTTTGGAAATAATGGGTATAGCAATCACCTTAAGAGTGAGCTCTGCAGCAGTTCTTAGCATGACATGGTCTTGATGAATAGCACCCAGCTGAAGTTTTGCAGTCAGAGCATTTGCTTCTGCCACTTCTCTCCTGGAAGCTTAAAGCAATTCTTCTTCCATGGATAGTCAGTGTAACAGAGCACTACTAGGGGA
>VYZP01020258.1:266-12208 GCA_013400635.1 Hypocryptadius cinnamomeus
TCCAGCCATGCTGAAAGGTGCCTACATGGTCTTTGAAACATGAACTGAAGAAACACAAAGCTCATTACTTAGAGAGGGTGACAGCAGAGATGGAATGCAGAGATGAATATTTGTGCTGGTTTTTGCTGGTGCCGAATATCTTCCTCCTCACCAAGAGTAGCTGGGTAACTGCATGTTTCCATACTCATATTTATGAAAACACTCCTTACAGAAACAAAATCTGCCAACTACACACAATGTCTGACAGTTATATGATGTTACACAGATCCAAGTCTACAAGGAAATAGCCCATAGGACCCATCACCCTCCTCTTCCTGCATGTGACCAGACAGATTTCCCACGAAGCAGGTCAGGGTTATTTCACTTTGGAGACCTGGGCACTGAAGATCAACCATTGCAGAAGCTTTCACAGGCATCTTTTTACATTAGGCAGATTTAACCAAGTGCAATAGTCCATGAAAGTCAAGCTAAAGATTTGACAATATGGTAGCTGGCCCAATAAATAAAGGGTTAAACTGAAAGCTTCTTCTTACTATGCATTTCAGATCCTGCAGAGAAATAACTATCATTTGATTCTCTCCAAACTTGGAAATAAGTGTCACTAATCACCTCATTTGGAGCACTTACAGTAAGGCACTGATTTGTGCCAGCTCTGCTGCCTCCTGTACCCACTACAAACACTGGGAGCAATAAACATGCATCAGATGACACTATCTGGTCCACAGGTTATTTTTCTACCATAATTATGTCAGTACAGTGAAACTTTAAAATACAAAGGACTTACTTCAAATTTCAGTTGCTTCTTGGAACTTGTGTGTGTGTCACTTTCTTTTTCTGCTTTCTTTTCATCTCCACTGCAAACTCCATCTGTCTTCTCTGGAGGCAAAGCCACTGCGAAAAGCATATTTAAGAAAAAATGCTTATAAGGAAATGTCAAAGCAGTCTCATATTTGCAAATCTGTCTTTATATTTAGGGTGAAATTGATATCAGCAAACGTGTATGAGAGGATCATTATACTTGATTTGCTTTTGTGTTCACTACACATCTGGGATAATTTCAGCAGACAATCTACTAACAGCTTTTGGTACCCAGCCTCTCCTACAAACTTCACTAGAGTCACAGGAAGTTCAAACACAGTATTATGAGAATATAAAATAGCAGAACTGTTACTGCAAATAAGTTGAATAATTTGCAAAATATTGAAAGTTTCTGACATATTGCAAAAACCCATCATATTCACCAGCAGTGAGTGAAGTAATGAAGCTGAAATAAAGCCCTCATTCTGTTCCAGTTTCACTCTTCAAACACACACAAAGCTTAGCACCTTCCAAGAAGGCAACACTACCTGCCAAAAAGGTTAAGCTGCATTTTTCCAATGCATGAAATAGCATATTTCACTCAAGTTTCAAGTCAAAACATCAGGCACTTGCATAAATCAATAGCACTCATAAAGAACATCAATATTAATATCTACCACAACATATCACAACATATATCAGATATATAACAGAAAGATATATGCTTCTCATGTGGATTAAAAGACAAATGCCTAGAATTTAATAGCTGTTCCCTTGGCTTCTGCAGGGGTGTTAGCCTTGCACATGATGAAACCCTATATCTGAAGAAAACTAATTCTATCTTCATTAGCATTATGAAAATATACACAAACTTTTTAACCTTACCCTCAGACTTTTACACATGATTTTTTACACATCCACACACCTCTGCCAATGTTATGCCCACACTCCATTACATATAGCAGCAATTCTCCCAACTCCCCAAAACCCAGCAAAGCTGCAAAAACACGGGTCCTAAAGTTAGCATTTTCTTCTCTTGCACTGCAGCATTTGCATCTACCCAAAGCCTTTATCCTAATGCTATGTTAGGAACTGTGTCTTGGGGATGCCTTTAGCAGTAGCATCTCATTAAGTGCCAGTTCAATCAAATCAGATTCCTTACAAAAAAGATGACATGGTGATCCCCTCCAGTTCAGGGTGACCCATTTCAGACTGGGTTTACTGGCTCTCCTGGTGTTCCACACTGCTGAGCTGCCTCCCAAACATTCTTCCAGGAAAGCAAGTCACTAACATGCTAGAAGTTAAGATACTTCATTAGCCATTTTCCAGGACTTACTTTCATGTTTACAATAGAAAAAATAGCTTCAAGAAACCAACCAACAACACCAACAAAAAACCAAAACCAAACGACCAAAACAAAACCAAAATAAAACTCTTACAACTCCCATTACCATAGCTTCATACTCTCAGAAATTCCAGAAGATTTCTGCCCCAACATTCACACTGTCACCTTGCACTACATTGGTTTGTCTAAATTTAACATGATTGTATTACTTTTGTTTGTTTCTTTTCAAAACTGTGGTATGCCATATAAGATGGATGTACAGTAAAGAAAAAGGGAATAAATTTGAAATGCTTTGACCTTTGGTGGTTTTGAGGTTATACTAACACCAGCTTCCCAATACACACACATAATTTGCATTATACCAATTCGATGGTGTTTATTGTACACATACTGACATGTTGATATACTTTGATTTCTGCTCCAAGTCATGTTAGGATTCCTCACACCAAACATAAGCTAAGTAGGAAGGTCAGACAAAGGAAGTCAAAGCTGCTTCACAGCAGTTTCTTCCCTGATTCTTTTAAGCTGGTGTTATTGGATGAGCAGGGACTGTTTCTTAGGAGGCTTTTGTATAGTGTTTATCACAGGTAAGACAGGTATTAAAATAAATATTGCTTCTAATACATAACTTTGAAGTATTTCTGACAAAGTGCTGTTTGCTTTATACTCACTTTGCCCTTTGAATACAACTCTACATTCCCAGAAGTTCAAAGCCAAGGTGACAAAAAGACCCCCATACAACAAAAAACATTTGTTTGTGTACTTCAGTCCAGCTTTGTTGCTTCATTCTAAAATCAATAAGAAATGAAAAAGTAACTTGGGCCTTCATAACAGTTACACTGACAGTGATTCTTCATAACTATTAGACACACCCCTAGATTTTCAGTGCCTCATCTGCACCAGTGGCTGGTTTTCCACAAGGACAGTTATAACCTGATAAAAACTTCTGTAAAAGAGGCTTTTGCAATCCGTCCCAGTCTTGCTCTAAGGAATGTGAAATAAATGAAAGCTGGACTGGTTTGACCCTTAGCTTCTTTGGGACAGTGAACAGCCATTTGGAAAAATATATCCAGTCCTGTTATCACACATTCTTTTAAATGTTTAAAAGTACACGATGGCCAAAAGACTCCTACAGCTGTCTTTTATCTGTTGAGGGTCAGCATCCCTCATGACAATCCCAAATGACAATGGCATGGCAGACTGCATTAGGCATAGCACTGTGAGGCAGATCCTGCAGGAGGTGGCTATTCCCTGCCACAGTGCCCTTTGCTGGGTTTTCTGTCAAAACAAAGTGTCTAACAGAGCATTCCCTCCTTCCCACCACCATGCTCCTGCACTCTGCTGAAAGCCACTGGCATTAGCACCGAGCACCAGAGCCCAGCAGGTGCTGCAGAGAGGAACAGCACAGAGTCACCTTCTGCTGAAGGAGCAGCCCTTTCCCTGCTATGGTTAACAGCCTTTCTGGATGTACAGTTTGTGTGTTCAGTATAATTCACTTTCACTTTAATGTATAATTTATGTAACAGAGGAAAAAATGTGCACTGACAAATTAGTCTTCTCAAAAAACAAGGGTTCAACTATTGGAGAAGGAGGGGATACATCTTGCAGTACACTCCTTGGGAGAGTTTAAATACTGTATGCCAGAAATTATCTTCTTTGAGCTTTGCTGACCTTTGATCTGAAGAACTTATTGGCCTTGCTGCTCCAGGGAATTATGCTTTGAAATCAGTTACTCATTTTGGAGCTCAAATAAAATGGGGAAATCTGGTGATCTCATCCTGATGTCAAGTTTCGTTCAGCAAAGAAAAATGAAATCGAACTGAAGAAACTTTAAAGGGCAATATAGAGATACTAAAATAATATTAACAAGTGATCAAACAATGTGTCTGTGCATAGATCCCCATATGCCTTATCCAAACCCAATGAACATTTAAAAATACATACTGTTTTGTCTGAGAAGAGAAGGAGAAGTATTTGGTATCTTGCTGCTATACTTAGTTTTGACTATTGACATGTGCTCAATTTCATGAGGGATACAAACACATGCAGAGCCTACTTATAAATAAAATGAGAATGTCTGCTTGGGACAGCTAAAACTGGCAGCCTGTAAACAGAGATCCACCAGTGAGCTGCATGCCAAGGTTTCAGATATATTCACAATGTGAACTTCCTTTCAGCTCTGCCAATGATATTAAACCAGACCAGACAAGATAGCTATCTCAAAGGACTGTGGAGAATTAATAGACTTGTGTTTCCAAAGTCTAGGCCATCAGAATTAGGTCTGCATATAATACATAATCTGTGCAAAAATACTTACTTACCTCCCTGCTCAGATAACAAGTCCTGACAAAAGGAACGTGCTACATAGACAAATACACAGAGAAACATACCCTTGTTGTGGGAATCCACAACTGGAGGGGAAAAAAAGTATATGTATTGCTTCTCATGGGAATAACCATATGCTCTCAAAAACAATGTTCCCTAACAGAATGTTTCATGAATTGAAATATTGCATATGTTTTCTTTATTATGTTCTTTCCTTGTTCATTATTAATGGTCTTGTATTCACTTCTATAACCTTAAGACACTATAAAAATGGGTCTGGACAATATTTGAAATTGGAAAGACAATAAAGGAAAAATATTAACTTGGAAAAATTGTGAAATACCATTCTTTCACGAAAAACAAACTGACTGGCTTAAGTGTATTAGCAGATGTTTCTCTCTACAATTGTTAATTACTACCACCCAATTGCTCATAATTGAAAAGTGGGGGAGGAAAAAAGTAAGAGAATGAGCACCAGTTTAAAGCTATTAAGACTCATCCCAGAAGAATTAAGCCTTTTTTCAGGGTTTGCTTTGTTTTTGTTTTTGGAATTATTTTCATTCCTAAGGAAAGGGGGTAATAATTCAAAATGTTGCTTAGGAATCACCAAAATATCCCAGAAATGAGGTAAGCCTATTGCTGTGCTCTGTGTATTGAATGAAGTTAGAATAGTAAGCTTCAGGCAGAAAAAATATCGTTCTCTTGCCTCTATCCTGCATCGGACAATAAGGGAGAAAAAATAAAACACCAAAATAGAGCTGCACTCAGGTAGAAAAGTGAGTGCTTAAACTTCCACCCTCACTCAGGTGGCGTGAGCCACGTTTCTCAAAGGCTCATTCCAGCAAAGGACCACGAGCTTTGTCAAATGATTCTCAAATAAGGACACTTCACTCTAGTTTTCAACCATACTTTGCATTTAGTCAAATGGATTAACAGGATCTCGAGGCCAGAACCAAAGGGTCCAACTCAGATCAATGTCCACGTCTGGGCTACCAACTCCAAATTTTGCACAGCAGTTAGGAGAACTCAGGCTAAACAGACAAACAACTTCAGAACCTCCTTGGAAGGACAGCCTTTCCACAAGGTATGTGATTGTTGCACCACCTTAACTCAAAAAACAGAACTATGGGACAAGCTGTGCAATTCCACAGTGGTGAATTATGACTGGACATTACCAGTGATGTCTTAACCCTATCATGATGTCAGGGTCATTACTTAGAGAAACCAGAGTAAAGGTAAAACTGGAGAATTGACAAAAATGCTGCCTATGAAAGTCAGCACCTGCCACACATGAAACCAAACCTTTGAAGTGTAATATTATTAGCCTTCCTCTCATTTTGGATAGAGTGGATTCCACAGCAATTCCTTAAAACTACTGCCAGAAGCAAAGGGACAGAATTATCTGTACATGGGGAAAAGAACAAACCACACACTACAACCTGAGACATGTGAGGGAGTAGGATAAAAGCAAAATTTAAAAATTACCTATTAAGACAAGGAGGGGAAGTCATAAGCACTTCTATAACAGTCAAATTGAACTTCAGAAGCAGTGTTTGACTGGTGGGATTGAGTTCCAAGAGCTGGCCAAGCTCATTAATGAAATTTCTATGGACATCAAGAGGGTCAGGGTTTCCCTTCCAATTTACAGACCTAGCAGATGCAGCAGGACTTAGAGACTACGAGAACCAAAGGGATAGAAAGAGAATTCATTTCATTGTTTTATCTGAAGTCTCTGATGTCTAAGTTATCTGCCAACATTTTTCTCATTGCAAACATAATAAACATTCATTCATAACTGACATTCCTCACTGACTGCGCAACAACCAGAGCAATAACAACCATCTTTGAAAGTCTAAATTGAGGAGAAATCCTTTAATTAACAATTACATTCACATTCAGATTTCACTTTTATGTTCTCCTGGAGGCCATGGATTAGGAAACATCACCCCCATTAAGCACACTTTGTTTTATTCCACTGATTTGATTGAAATACACCCCTGATGGAGATAACATTGCGTGAGCAAAGGCCCTCTTCTCCAGTGGCAAATGAACACAGGGAGAACGGGATCAGGGAGGAACATTCCTGTTCCACAGCCACCAGAACAAGCACATAGAAAAACAGGCTCGTCCTGGGTCGGTGCCAGAAGCATGTATTTAGCTTCCCCTGACTGAAAGCTGAAGCTGATGAATTAGACACACCCTCCAAAACAACACAGATCAAGCTGCCTTCTCTGAAACTTACTGTAGGGAAATTAATTGTCCATTTTACGTCCAGTAGGACAAGTCAAAACCAATTTAGAGGAAGCTGTACTAGCAGTGCCTCCTACCAATATGGGATGGGTATTTCAACAGGAAAATATGGAGAGAACCCATGTTCTATTTTGTGATTTCTTGTTGACAGTCAGAACACAAATTAAAGACTCAACTGCAAACCATAGGGGAAAAGAAGTCACAATGTCACAAGACCTACTGCCAGCACCAATAGGAGACAGAGCAGGAGTAGTGACTCAGACCTTGTGACAGCTTGCAAACAAGAGAAAAAAAGAAAACCAAACCAAACCAAACCAAACCCCAACAAAAATAGACAACCAAAATATGTTTTAGCTATTCAGGCATGGTTCTAACTGACAAGACACTACTAGGACAGTGAGGAATGGCTGAACAGAAATTCACTCAAAAATCAGAGAACAGTTTCTCTCCTCAAAAAAAATGTAGTCAAACTCACAGGTCTGTGCAACACCACCTCCCTTAAAGGTTCAATTCCTTTTGCCAATCCCAGTAATTTGACATTTCTAAGTAGAAGTACTTCCATACTTTGATGCAGATTCACAGGTTTCTATCTAGGTCTAGCTTTTTTTGGTTTGGTGGCTTTGGGTTGGTTTTTTTCCAGCTATTATGCTGGGGAGAAGAGGATGGATTTTTTTGCTATTTCCCTACAAAAAAGGTTTTGTACTAAAGATGCAGATACAAAAGACAATATGGTTTCCCTCTGCTAGCCAGGGCGTAACTCATACACGCATAAACATTAAACCTAGATTTCTCACACTCTATCTGGAGTGAGTTTGCTAAAAGGAGGGATTTTGCTGAATTTTGCCAGATTATGATTCCCTTTTCCAATTAGTTCCCCAACTGGCTGTATTTCATCAACAGAAACTGCCAGATTAAATGCCTTACTTGACCATCTTCACCCAAAACACTTTCATGTTCAGTTCTCAAGCTTCAAAATACCTTTTGGATGAAGATCAGACAGCACTAAACAGAATTACTAATTAATTAAGCAAAGTTAAATTTTAAACACTGTTTGTTGTGTTAGCCAAAAGCCTGAACACAACAGTCCTTTTTTTTTCCCTTCCTCATTGGAGATCAAAGAAGATAATTTCTCATTCCCCACCCCTAGTTAAAAAAAAAAAAAAAAGAAGATGAAAGCAGGGAAGAATCTCCATAAGCTTTGGTCAGAATAGCTCAGGATGATACCTGTAGAAGCAAGATTTTTGTTTGATCAGTGGACATATCAAAACCCACATGAACAGAATGCAATCTCTTGTATCATTTAACAAGGTAAGTGTTCCTTAAGTGAAAACTGTCAGTGTCATACGGACCACTTACCACTTTCTTACAGTGCTGTATGTCCCAGGGCTCTGAATGGGCCTGTGAAGTGCTGAATTCAGTTACTGAACATGGACAGATGGGGACATCAACTGAACACTTGTGACTTAAAACAAAAGAAAAAAGACCTCTCTTCTCTAAAGCTGGTCCTACACTGATTTTAGTTAGGAACGGGTAACAATTTTGCTTTTTAAAAATCCATTCTCAGTGTAAGTTGCAGACATGCACATTCATATAGAATTTTCTATCTTAAATTTCCTTTGCCTTTGCTTTGTCTCTTTGGATTTTTTCCCCCTGAGATTCACAAGGAAAGGAAAAGAAGAAAAGAACCCAGCCCCTGCATAACGCTTTATTCAAATGAAGACTGAGTAGGTAATGTTATTAATAATGCAGTCTTTGATATTAACTAGCTCCCATCTAACCTGGTTGTTCAATAAGAAAAATGTGTTTCCACCACCTTTGCTGTGATAACAGGGGCTCTAAAGGTATCTGAACTGTAATTTTCAATTCATCAGAATTGCTTCCCATGAGGATGAATGTCACTCTGACCCTCACAGAACTAACCTGTTACAGAGAGCAATGTTGTCAACCTACGCTGTAACGTTATTTTGGCTGTGATGAATTGTTACAGATCTGACAACTCTTTAATAGTTCATATTCAGTAGCAGGTTCAGTGTTCCTCACAGTCATACATATTACTCTGGGGATGGGGGAGGGGGGAGGGAATGGAGACTGATCCACAAACAAGAGGAAAGCATTAGTGTGATTAATATTAGTAGTCCAGCACATACATGTGCACATATGTCTCTTTTCCTTTTCATATTTCTGCATGGGTCAGGAATAGTACTGAGATCATACATCATACACTGCTAAACATGCAGAGAAGTAAATTTTATCAAGGTTTAACCCAACCACCTGAAATCTGAAGAGTACACAGGATCTCATCAGAGAAACAATTCCCACGGAGCAAAGGGAGGTATCTGCTCACCATTGAGCCTAAGAACCTCAGCCAGAGATGGAAGCCCACATACTGCTCAAACACAGAGATAGTTTGGAGCATGATTTGGAACACCTTTTCAGGAGGAGCCAGCCCTTCCTGTTGCTCTAGACAGCCCACACCTTTGCAACTCAAGATTCAGCTTCCCAACAGCTTTGAGCCACCTCTTTGGTGGAAGAGCCTGCGATATTCTCCTAGACACTGTCACTGTGAATTTACCTTCAGGTGTAGCATCTTGAAATCTGGGCAGCAGCAAGTATGTGCTAGAGGGGCTGGGCAGCTGTCCCTGCAGGGCACAGGAGCCTGGCTCAGGGCAGCTCCCAGGGGGTCCTGCAGGAGCACAGGGAGAGGATTGGTCTGATTCCCACTCTGCCAACAATGTCCTACCACACCTGGATGGCTCCACTCTCTTTAAAGGCTCCTTGAAATAGCAAAACAAGGGAATGCAGCCCCACACTTCAGCTTTATGCCTCCACATCCTTAGGATGGACTGTAACTCTCTCCTAAAAATATCTTTCATGCACAGAGTCCAGGGCTGCCTTGGCTTCCCTCAGCAACTCCCATGCCAGCACAGAGCCCTGAGTGCAGCCCTGGCTGCCAGGCACAGAAATGCTCTCCACTCCTCCAGAGCCCTCTCAAAATTCCTTGGGTAGCAGCTCTTTTACTTCTGGATATTTCAGTTTACAACTACTATTCCTTTCCTCTCTGTTACCTTTACAGTTTTAAATCCTTTTTGGTACCAAGTTGAGAACTCTGGATGACGTGTTTTATTGGTAAAAGGACCTGGATGGCTGGATCAGATTTATAAAGCAAGAAAAAACTGATTGCTGGTAGTTTTAGGTTGGTTTTTTTTTGGTAGACTGGGGGTTGGGACTTTCCATCTAACAAGACCACCAAACTTGCAAGCTCTTTCAAGAGCAGAAATGTTGCTTCAGGTTCATTTCCACAACCCCACAGTGCTGCATTTATTATTTGCTTTTACTCACAAACTAGTTGTGGTTACAAAAAAAAGCTTGTCTTCCAAACAAATGACATTTTATCTCTTTCTCCACAGGAGAATAAGGTTGACTGCTACTTGTGCTTTGAGGTTTGGATATGATTGAGATGAAACATCTGTTAAGAAAAAAGGTGTGGGGGGACTTTTTTCTGCTAAAAATATCATGCCTTTTTTTTTTTTTCCACCAAACTTGAAACATGTGATGAAATTCAACTTTTAAAATATAACCCTGGAGCTACTTGAAACTATAAAAGTCTCCTCAGTATCTGAGGCAAGTCAGAATTTCCACTGTTCAAGCTGGGCTTTTATGAAGAGCAGACTTTAGAAAAACCTGTAATCTGTCTAGGTAACAAAGGGCACTTGTTCTGCCTGGTGAGGTAAAACTTTGGGTTTCTGTAGCTACTGCAGCAGAAGTGGAGTGGAAACACACAGAAGCACCCTGATACACACTTTGAATTTGGAACAGCAACTGGCAAAGCAACATGCTTGTCATGGAAACTGCCACCACAGCTCTGCATCCACACAGCCAGTGTTTGCAAGGTTCAGAGGGCTGTGGTGGCTAAACTTACCCAGCACAAGGCTCAGGCTTCTGTCTAACTCTGCATCCATCAGGCAGGCCATCTGTATAAAACAACTGCTCCTAAACTCAGTCCCAGAAATGCAAGAACCATTCAATCCTGTCATAATGTGGGTCCACACACGAGACACTCCAAGACATGAAATCTCTACAGGCAGGAGAGAAGGGCCTTAACAAAATCATGCACATGGCATCTAAACAAAAACCTTCTGCAGAAAGCCACCAAACCCCAGCAAACTCAAGGTCAGTTGCCTGGCTCTGCCACGGGTCAGTGAAACACAAGAAAACTTGCATCAGGAATATTTGGGAGTTGCAGCAGGACATATTTCCTGTTAAATGCAGTGTTCAAGGTCTCTAAAAATGAGTGCAGTGTTTCATGTAAAGGCAAGGGATCTGAAACATATATGTTGTCTTCTGAAATATCAAAGGCCAAAACTTCTTTCAATTATAAGCGCAAAAAACTGGAATAATTCTAGGAACACCAGCATGAGAGTGTTATGTAGTCCAAAATCTTTGACTGGAAATATGCACTAGCTTCACATGGACTAAAAAAAAAAATAGAAAAAAAAAGAAAAGAAAAAAGAGAGTCACAAGAGAGTCAGAGAAAAATGGCATTTTGAATCACTTTTCAAAAATATGTTTAATAAAACCTCCATGAACTGTGGTCAAAACTACAAGAAAAATAACTGGTAATAATCGTTGCTGGGAAATTAAAAGTAGAAAAGGACCTTTGTTCAAGTAGAATAAATGAAACCACTGGTATTCATCATGTTTCCAGAGAGATTTTTTTCCAACTCCTGACTTGTTCCCATATTTCATTCTTTGTTCTTGGTGGTGGATGTCCTGGGGCAAAGCTGAAGTACATTATTACACTGCTGCCCATGTACAGCTTTATCTGTGCCCACAGACAGGGGCTCCCCTCTCACAGGGGCACCCGAGTGCACCCTCTGCCCAGGCACACTGAGCTCATCCCCAGCAGCGCTGAGGCAGGAGGGCACGACAGCCCTGGCTGGGGCAGGGCTTGCCAGCTGTGCCCACAGCTGGAGCAGAGCTGTGCACAGCCTGCCTGGCCCTGCACTCCGTGTGACAGTGACCCAGCCCAGCCCGAAGGAGCAGCTCACCCAGCCAGTGAGCCCCAGCTCCGACCCACAGCACTGACCCCATAGCACTGACCCCACAGCTCTGACCCCACAGCACTGGCCCCACAGCTCTGACCCCACAGCACTGACCCACAGCACTGACCCACAGCACTGACCCCACAGCACTGACCCACAGCATTGACCCATAGCACTGACCC
>VYZP01020258.1:12388-61012 GCA_013400635.1 Hypocryptadius cinnamomeus
TGCCACAGGGCACCTTCCACTGCCACAGGGCACCTTCCCTTGAGCTGCACTCACTGACACTGACACACATGACAGCCTGATGCCCAACATCCACCACAATGCCTCGCTCACCTTTGGGTTGCCAAAGGCAAACCCAAGAGCCCTCCTGCCTTCAGTGAGATCTCCCTGAGCTACACCCATCTGGCCTTCCATTATTCTGCTTCCCACACTCACCCTGATGGTCTGGCTCTCACATGCTACGAGAGAAGCAGCTTGAGAGATCTGTAGATGTATATTTACCAACAAGTGACTTTTTGCCTCCTAGCAAACTAGTTCATTACTACCCCAGAGCTGAAAATAAAAGAATTGTTAATTGATTACTTTTTCAATGACCACTCAGGAAGAGCATCAGCTTCTCCACGGCAGAAGTAAAAGCTGCCAGTCTTAGGTAGATGGAAAGAACATGGAAAACCAGTATTATTATAAATACCGTGCACATAATATTATTTTAAAGCTTTCCATATTTAAGATATTCATTAAGGATCAACTCTTTGCTTTTTTTGAGGTGCTTGTTCACTTCCCTATCAACATCTGGCTTTCTTCATCTATCATAATGAATACAGACCACTTGTAAGTTTGGAAGGCTTTCTTGAGTACTATACTTTGTAATTGTCTCTCTATCATATTCTAAGGGACAGACATGGTTGCAGAAAATCCCAAGCTTCATTCTCAGCCTTGTTAGTCTGCTCCTGAACCGAACATGCAACTTGCTTGTGTTCAATGTAACGACTTTCCAGCTGTGTAGAATGATCTGAACAGAGATCAATGTGAAATTACTACTTACAGCAGGTATGATCTTCCCAGCCTAAAGCACAGGATTCTAACCCAGAACACTCTCAAACCATAGACAAAACACATCATCTATCACAGCCTGTTAGGCAGCACCAGTAGGAGCTGGTGGGGTGTCAGCTAAAGAGAGCGACACGCTCCATGCAGGGAACACGCCGGACACGGGGAGGAGAGCACATGCTCTCCACTCAGCTGCAGCTCAGTGCGAGGAGGAAAGCTCACCCTCTGAGGTGTCCTAACAGCCCACTTTTCACTGCCTTTCTGTGCTCTGCTTGCCAACATGGGTGGGAGCTGTTAGACACACTGTAAAGGTTCATTTGGAAACACCTGGAGACCACTAACTCATTAGACACAGACCATGGGCAACCGTTGGATGGCAACAGTCTTTCATCACTACTGACCTGGCTGCACTTGAAACAGCAGCTCCAGAAGTAAAAGCTTCTGATCCAAATACCAACCCCCCTCAACTGGAACAGCTAATGTTAAGAAACACTTGTACAATTTTATATTTTTTTCCTTTTTTTTTTTAAAGTGCCTCATGCTGTAAGATTTTCCTCCCACTCATGGCAAGCAGCCTACCTGCTTCTTATAATTTCCTGGATCTGTGCACAACCACAGGAAAACTTCTGCTAATCCTACCAGTCTCATGTTCTTTGGTGACTTTTATTCTAACTGCCAAACTAAGCAGTTTTCTCTTGGCACTCTCCCCTGCTCCTTCCTCCCCACACCCCCACGTCCTTCGCTGCTCCTTCCAACCCCCAGTAACCAGCTTATCAGCTGCCAGCCTCAGCAGGGACCTGCTGCTTGTCACATACTGGTGGCTGCTGCCAGTGGGTCACCCTCTGGCCAAAGACATTTTTCAGAGTTGTTCCATGTTATATTGAGTAGTAGGAAAGGATACAGCAGAAACCTCTTGGGAGATGGAAGAAATACAGCCAGTGAGCAAGTGATCAACAGTCTGAGGTGATCACATAGCATATACTCATGCACAGCAAAACTATGGTAAGTGCATAGGATTAGCAACAAGTCCTTAAAATGCAGAGTTCCCATATAACATCCCAGAAGGCTGACCACAAGAACACTTCTAAGGTAGAATTATTAGCACTCTATTTGCAATGTCAGGGATAAATAGGTATCCTGTTTAAGAACCTGAGAGAGAAGGGACATCATTTTCTGCAAAGCACCAAGACTGCATCAATAGTACCATACAGGCAGTAACAGTGGTGCCAACATAAAGAAAATTTGCCTGTATGCAAGATGCAGTCTATGCCTTTTCTATAAATACACTGGAATTTCATGTATATAAAATACAAAAAATTATTTAAGCTTTAGAAAATGAATGACTACTATATCTGAAAGCATTAACTAGGGAGAGGAATGCCATTTGAAAGAACTGCCTTTTATTACCTATTCACAGCTCAGCTTAGAACAATACATTAATTTATTAGAGTTAAGAGATTAACGAAGTACGGTAAAAAGTGTCTCCCAGGCAAGCAGAAGGTTAATTAAACTAGCTAAAATGCTTGTTCAAGCTTTCCTTTGCTGACAAGTTTATAAACAAGTTGGGCCCAAGTACCATACCTTACCACCCTTCCTCTGAGCTGACAAATATTCTTCTATTTACTAATTTTAGAGAAATCTCTAGGAACTAAAGCCTTCACTGACTCTTTCCTGCATGGAGAGAGAGAGGAAAGGGAGTGATCTCACACAGCAGGGTGCACTGGGCAAGGATGCTCCCCCATGCCTCCCCTGCTGCTGCAGCCCCAGCCAAGGGAAGCATCCCCCTGGAAGCCAACGTGCTCCCGTCACTGGGATGTCTGGGATCAGTGTGCAGGGAGAAGCACGTGCAGCTGGGGGGTCCAGGCAGGCTGTCAGAGCTGGGCATAAGATCAGCAGCCTTAAACCACCAGTTCATTCTTTGTTATTGGTTCCTTGTTTGCTTATCAGTTCTTATTAAAGTCAAAAATAACACAGCTCCTCATGCTGGAGCACTGCTAACCACACCTCAGCTCCCACTCAACCACAGATGCTGGGGAGGAAGATGTGAAGGACAGACTGCACACACTGGTAAAACGTTGGAAAACATATAACAATGTTAAGAATATAATGAATTACTCTTCTGCTTTGTTGAATGCAGAATGCTTTAATTGCAGGTTTAAAAATTACATAACAGCTTGCAAACATGTGGAAAGTGCAACAAGTAGCTCTTTTACAGATCTGCTTGATTTTTTTTCAGCAACAACATGTGCTTTGAACTCTGCTGGAGGGCTTTCTAATATCAATGGGGAAGAAGATGACCTGAATAATTTGTCCTTTCTGGTACCAGAACAGGGAACATCTTACATCTAGGGATTTAGATACATCTTGGGAAACATATATAAAAAATTTGGTTTGTTGATTCAGGCCAAGCTCTGTCACTACTTTCATCAGGGCTTTGGATATCATGTTCAGATAAGGCACCAGGAAGGCTTGGATCTTCTCCAGTCTTCTGTTCAGAGAATAATAATTAAGACATCACCCTTGGCTGACAAATGAAACAGGGAACAGATTGCTATCTGTGTAAGAGGCAGCTCCTCTGACAGCTACAGGACAAGACTGATCTCAAGAGTTGCAAGATTTCTGATTAATAGAAATACTTAGGTCACACTTTTCAAGAGAACAGTGACATAAGAAATCACATTATTGCATAAATAACTGGGACAATAGGTTAGGTATCAAGGTGAAGCTCAAGACTTCACTGTGAACTCCAAAAGGCAGCTGTATCCCACAGGGCTACAAAGAGCTTGTACTGGGACAAGAAGAAATCACCCTTTATACAATCAGTCTGCATCAGAGGACTGCATCAGGAGTTCCTTCCTGAGCTGAACTTTCTGAAGTTTTTAAATGCTCAAGTAATAAGATGGAGAAACCCCAGTTCATTTCAGAAAGCCATGGAGTGGTAAAGATAAGAAAGCTCTCCCGGGCTACAAGCTTTAGCTGCAAAAATTTCTAAAAGGGTCCAGGGAAAGGAGGTGAAAAAAGTTCTGGAAAACAAGAGCAGGACTCGAACAATTCATTAGAAGCTCACTCATGCCTAGAAGAGTTGAGGGAGAACTGGGATGTCATTATTGAGCACTCAAATAGGAGACATCTTTTTGAACCACCTGCTTTTCTCCACGGCAGTAGAGCGACTTGCCATTTGATTCTGCTCTCAATTCCTGCCTGCCATTTTAGCTTCTCCATTGACACTAAATGGAAAATATCTCCTCATGTCTGTGCTAGTTTTTGTGACTTCTTCCAGAGCCACCCCCAGACATTCAGTTCTTGTAACCCATTATTCTAGCTAGGGACCAGGAAGAGAAAATGGGAGCTCTTTTACCCTACATATGAAGGGTGATGAAGGACATCCTTGCTGTGCAGAAACTGGGGACAAGGAAGTTCGAGCACGAGACATTCCTACACAGCCACAGCAGATTGCACAAGTACTCCAAGTCTGCCAAGTGGAAGGCTCTGAAATGCACTGGGAAATCACCTGGAATGCAAGATGCAAACAAATCCACTGAAGAACCTATATCCAGCATGCCCAATTGTTGTGTTATTAATGAAAGAGGAAGAAGTAAAACAGAGTAAGAGTAATATGAGACTGAGGTTTCCATTGGTGTCTCTTATCTAAGGAATCAGTCTCTCAACTGACCACATAAGAGAAAATCCAAAAATTTCAATTTAGCGACTTGCCCAGCAGCAGAATCAAAGGCAGGTGGTGGATATAATAGACAATGCTGGGCAAACCGTTTCTTTCTGCACAGCACTCAATAACAGAGTTGCTGCTATTGAGTTCTAACCTCTTGTCATGCAGCAACATTGAGTCAACAATCCGCTCTCATGGCTTAATGCTTTTGATGTTTACTTTGTTCTTTGTATAGTTCAAAAGAAAGCACTAATGCACCAGTCCTCTTACCAACTACAATCTTAATCCCAGAATCCCGAGCCTTTTGCTGTTGGCCAGTTAAGTCTGTTAAGACGAAAGGATTTGATCAAGCTTTACATAACAACACAGAAGTTAAATCCAGCAAAGAGAGTTCTTTTTATCTGTACTGTTCAGACAGCTAAGAGAGGGGAAAAAAAGAGAGGGGAAGGAAAAAAAAGGTAATGAACTTGGCTATGTAAAACAAAAAAAGGAATTCAATTATTTCTCTTATTGCCACTTTGTCTTTTCAGTGAGAGTCTTCTAAAGAACTCAGATTTATTCTCCAATAAAGTTCCTGAGAGAGAATGCTCTAATGTTTCCCTAAAGCAGAACTGTGGAACTTGCTGTGCTTTTTTTTGCAAATCTGAGAAATCTTTCCTTTTCATCCCTACCATGTATTTATGAAGACAGAATCTGATGTTCACTGATGCATGGTATTTGGTAGAGCATGGTATTTGCCACTGTCCTCTCTGAGCTTAGTCTAAGCAACCATTTCCTGGGTTACAGATCCCTGTCTCTGAAGCAGTTGGTGATTTTGATGTTATCTCACGACACACGAGCATATATTCATGCAGCACATGTGTTACATCAGTACATATGTAAAGACCACGAGGCAGCAAAATAGAGGCAGAACAACTACTTTAGATGCAAAGATCAATCTATGTTCTAGAATATTAATTACATTTTCCCACAGAAACGTTTCTATGAAGAGAAGAGGCACAAGTGTTGCCGTCTTGTATCTAAGAATTCAATCTGTGCCCTATCAAAGACCTGAAATCCTGTTTCAGCTTCACTTTATCTAATACCATAATTTTGTGCTAGTACTAGAACAATCATTAAAGTATGATGCAAGTAAAAAATTACACAAAAAGGATGCTTTAACACAATGATTGTTGCATTGTCAGATAATTATAAGATTTTCAATATCTGAATGAAATAGGAAGTGGTTAACACTGTCCCCAGCATGGAAAGTACAGCCTGGAGATCTGAGAGCAGAAGGGATGAGGCGCAAGCTTTGACAACTTGCATGCACTGCCTGAGTACAGGGTGGAACAGTCATCTTCCTCCCAGCTGGAAAGATGCCACAGAACAGCTCTTCCATGGTGACAGCACACAAAGGATCGACCACTGCTGGTATCTAAATCTGGCCTTCACTACCCAGCTACCTCATAACAAAGGAGACTCATCAGAAGCAATCATGTGAAACTGCTGAAAGACTGAAATTACAGTTACCTAAAAGGCTTTACATTCTAATAAAAAGAATCTTGCTGCTGAGTAGCTCGAAAATATTATATATTGAACATTATGTTTGCTATGCAAGATAATGCTACACAACAAAGAAAAATAATTAGAGGCAAGGAAAGATAGAATGAGACAAAGAAAATGAAATTATTCACCTTCCTGACATTTAATATCCTGTCTGAAGTAGTTTCTGCTATAATTCTAAAATTAAAATCCTACCCTATGTCCTAGTAAGGGAAGATTGGAAAAAACTGTGGTGAAGTTTAATACAAAACAACTCCACAAACACTGACTCCATCATGGCAAGTATAGTTTGCCTTTGTGATTAACAGCAGCCTACAAGCACCAGCCAAAATTCCTATGTTATGGCACATATGAGACATGCAGTCTTTGTAAACTACAGAGATGAGAGAAACTTGTAATCCAAGACTCACAGTGTATTAACACATTGCACAGGTAAGGAACTGGAAGGCAGACATTCTTAACAGAGAATCTTTCATATTCTGATTATACAAAAGCTTCTAATACCAGAAACAAATGATTGGATTATTAAAGGATAGAAATTTCCAGATTAAGCTTGACATGGTTCATTGCTGTAAAAAAAACGGGCATATTGTTTCCACTAGTGTATAATATAAATCCAGCACACAGCCCATGCAACCTCGTTATACCAGAGAGTTTCTAAGTCTCATTTCCTTGAAAGGAATGAGCAACAAATTAATCTCCTGCACTCAGAACCCCCACTGGTCCCTGAAGCTCAAGGTACCTCGGGTGTGTTCTCTGGCAGAATGCAGCATCCATGCCCACAGGCACCAAAGGTCCTTCCCATCACAACAGTGATTCCAAATCAACTGCCTGACCACAGAGGAGGAGATGAGATGGAAAGAGAAACTGAGGCAATAATGATTCCATTCATAGTCAAGAAAAATGTTGTGAGTAAGAGTCTCTAGTCCTTTTAGAAATTAATGTGGGAGTTTCTAAGGCTGGTTTGTGTAAGCCAGAAGGGAGTGCAGTGTCCCACACAACCCAGAGCTAACAGTTTCACTCCTTTGCCACCTCTGCCAGGGACAGTGACATACATCACTCGTACCAATGTCAGGAGAAGTACTTGGAGAAAATTGTGAGATCCTGAATTAAAACATTTGGTCCCTGTGATTCAGCTGGGTGACTTTTTCCAATACAAGTAGTAGCAGATACAGAAATAATACCCTATTTCCATCTTAAAAGTTTTTCCAGGCAAATGACACATCAGCAGATCAAGAACTGCACCCTAAATATATGTATTCTCACATATATTTATTCATTAACTTATTCCAATACTCCTTTATATTAACCAAAAAATGTTGTTCTTTAAATACCTTCTAGATGAAAGTGTTCATCACCAATAGTGTCTCTGTAGCCTTCCCCAGATAAATCCTGTTGAAAACAAAACAAAACAAATTAAGTACAAATACACCACATAGAAAGATTTAAGTTGTTAAAAATATGCATTTATTATTGCCAGAATTAATTTATAACATGAATGAGAACACAGAAACTGTTTTCCAGAAAAGAAGTCAATCACCTTATTAGTGGTAGTCAATGCATTTGCTGCTATTTTACAATGCTCTGGACATACTTCTGGACAAAAATTTGGTGAAGATGAATTGACTATACAGGGGAAAGAAAAAAAAAGATAATATTTAAATAATTTTATAAAGTAATATTTAGTCTTTCAATGTTCTTTCAATCAAGCAAGATTAAAAAACTCTAAATGGAAATGATAAAGGATAAAAAAAGCCCTTCACTACCCACAGAGGAATGTCATCACTTGGTTCCATCAAGAAACAGAAAACTTCCTTATGCCAGAGGTCACCCAAGAAAAGCAGATAACAGATTCTGACAAGCTGCCTGAGCCTTCAGCTCTGAAATTAATGAAATTCTGTCAACCCCAGTATGTCTAGAACAATACAGAAGCAGATGCCATAGATATGCAGACAAATTTATCTCAGACCCAAAAAACATTTCTCCAGTGGTGTTGAAGTAGTTATAAAGGGCATCAGTGGGATGTGGAGCTAATCCCAGTTACAAACACTCTGGAGAGCGTTCTCACTCTCTTCCTAGCAAACCCTTCCAGCTAAACCCCAGCTAAACCACAAGCAATGGCAGCTATCCTCATGGCCTGAATGCTCTCAGCCATTCCAAAGCTTTGGCAGCACCAGTGTCACCGACCTCACACTGCAGTCCAGCTCCCTGGATTCTCCCCAAACACCCTCTGCCTCTGATAAAGTTATGGTGACAAAGGATATGCGCCTAAAAAACTGGCATGCTGCACTCACAGCCATTCCAGCTGCATCTGCAAAAACAGACCAGCAGCTCAGAGCCAGAATTCTCAGCATCAACCTGTGGGCTGGAAGTTGACCTTGGAGAGCTTTTAGTAGAAGACAAGGATAAGGGAGTAACCTGTGAAAATTAATGTCTGGTTGTATTCATTAGCTTTATTGTTAAGGAATTTGATTGTGATAAAGGCAGCTCACCTCTTTTTCTTGAAAAAGCTGGCAGAGATTCTTTATCTTCCTCATGCCCAAATGTTATTCTTTGAGATTAGTTATAACAGAGTAACTAAGCCACAAAAGCATATCTTAGGAATTCTTCAGTATCAATTTCTGCAGCAGTATGTTAAAAATTAGATTTCACTAACAATACTGGATACCTAGCCCAGAAACCATGAAAATACTGCCTCTTCACAATCACGTCCCCTGAAGTAAAGTTAGACCTTGCAGGACAAATGTCTCTGAGAAATGCTGGCAAACTGGCCTGAATGCTGGGATATAGCACAGCACAATGCTGCTATAAAAGCTGACATTCTGGATTTATCTTTTCAGGTAGAAAATCACAAAAAAACTACTTTTGTTCCAGTAAAAAACCTCTCTTTATCTGGGCATGTGCTGATTAATATCAATCATTACCTTAAAAATTACGGAAGGAACAAACAGAGAATAAAAAGAAGACACAAAATGTTGGCATAACGCATCATATTGCTGCAACATGATGATCTTGATCAAATTTGATCAAATTCCCCCATGTCACAATTTCTCATGAAGCTGTGAGAGCATACCTCTGCCTGCTCCAATAGATAATGATATACAGAAGTGACTCTGCTCTCCCACAATGCTAAATATTGAATAATTGTTTCATTTGGGGTTTTCTTGTGTTGGAATCCCCACTCTCCTTGGGGGAAAAAACCTATTTTCTGTGTTTCTGATCAGCAAATATGCAATGGGTAGGTACTTGTGGTGTGTCTCCAAGAATACTATCAGATGGCAGCTTTCACCTCCTAAAACTTTAGCTAGGCAAGCATTGGGTATCAAACACTGCCTGTTAAAATGTCATTAATCTCATGCTCTACAAAACTCACAAGTCATTAATTGTTGTGATTTTTCATATGTCAAAAGACATCACTAAAACAAGCATACATTTGTTGATGAAAAATGCAATATCAAGTAACTCAAAGGAAAACAGTGGAAGACAGGCAGTGTAAAACAGCAGAGTGAAGCATTAATATTCATTACACTAGCTTCCTTATTTCCTCACTTTTAATCATTACATGGGTCTTAAGCAAATATGTTTTATATTCCAGTCTAGTTTCACTCCTTCTCTAGCTCCTAGTTAAGTTAAAGTAGTAACTTAATGCAAGCAAATTTCCAGTAAGTGTTTCTGCCTTAAACCAAATTATTATAAATTAACACATTCTAAAGTGTTTTTCATGCTGTTGAACCATAATATAACTGTTAGACAGCACATAAATTGACAAGCCATCCTGAAACTGATGAGAGTATCGTTTGAACAGTTAGTGACACGTTTAAGCAGACTTCCTCAGCTCCCATTCAAAAGTATTCCTCTGTGGAAGATTCTGACATGTATTATCTTTGATAGACAGACATGTATCTGAGAAGGGTGTGGGCAACTCTTAAGATTTTACAGGGAAAAAAATGCAGGAGAAAAAAATGTATATTCTCTCATTCATCTTATCATCATTAACTTTTCTGTCAAAAAAACTGCAAGAGAGTTATCTGAATATTTTTAGTACTACTGAGATAGATGTTGCAACCTGGATAAACACCAGAATGCACCTGCCTGAGAAAAGGTTTCTGGGCAGTGTATGTGAACTCACACAACAGAAAAGTATAAAAGCTGAGCAAGCATCAGAGAAAACAATTCTGACTGCAGCTCATCCTGCATAATATTCTCCCAGTGACCCACCCAAATTGCCTTGGAGTGGATAAAACAGTGCATCTACTCCCAGCAACACAAATTCATAACGTGGGCTAGAGTGAAAGAAAAGGCTCAATGGGTAAAACAGAACTCGCAGCTCAAGAAGCTCTAGTGGGAAGCAATCACTACAGTCAGGCAGGAATATCTGACACTGGGGACAAGTGTGTTCAAGCACAAGGAGGACACAGGCTCCTGTGTCCACAGGCTTTTTGAGGGGGTCAAAAAGCCAGGAAGAGCTCTGCATTCAGCCAGGTTCTGCCACAGGGCCCTCGGCACCCACCACGGCAGGAGCAGTGCCCGAACAGCTACAACATTTGGGTCATAGGCAGCTGTATATCACTGTCCTGACACAATGCTTTAAATCACAGCACTGCATTTTCAAACTGCACCACTGAGTCATGAAACAACCAAAACCAGATGTACCCTGTGAAATACTACATAAATGAGGTCAGTGAGCACTTGAAAGAATAAAGAAAAGAAACATTTACACAGAAGGATTATTCCAGCATGCCATGGCTATGGGTTGCTGTACAGGAACCCATCTAGAGTAAGTGTTTCTAGCTCACCAGGAGTCTCCCAGATAAAGAAGTTGGCTGTTGTTGGCTACCAACACAGCTCACAGGGAATGACTAAGATTCAGGCTCAAACATGTGCTTCACAACCCAGAACAGCTGGCTGCCTGGCCTGCCTAGAAAGGACCTTGTGCCCCATACATCCCACTCTGATAGGTACTGCTGTACTCAGCTCAGATTTAAGAGGGTGGGAGTGGAGAGAAGTGTTAATTAGTGCAACTCCCTCAGAAATGTTGCTGAGTATATACATACATGAGGAGAAAAACCACCCTTAAAAGCTCCCACACACCAGGGCTTCTATTCAGTTGGGTACAAGTCCAGCAATTGTCACTCACTTCCCACCTTTGCTGTGCAATCAGACATCAATGAATTCTAACTCAATAGAAATTTTAATTTTTTTAACCTCAACTGCAGCACTAACTGCCCTGTGCAGTCTTCTCCCTGATACAAGTCTCTGGAGACAAAGGCCAGGCACTCACTCTGGGGCTTCCAGCTACTGCCTTCCTTCTCACGAGCCCTCTGAAAATGCTGCAACCCAAATGCTCACCCTTCATTCTGCCTACATCACCTTTGCTGGCTCCCTTTCTGCTTCCACCTTGAGGGTGAGCTCCTTGACTTCACCTTCCAGGCTCGGCACAGGCGTATTTGTGGTCACATCCCCTAGTCCTGCCTCCCAGTCCCTACATCCACTGGTTGCTCCAACCTTGCTCTGCAGTATCACCCCCTCCCTGTCCTGTGTCCTGGCTCTGCCTTTCCATGTCACCCCCACGACACCCAGCACATTTATGGCACATGAGAGTCAAAGCTCCTGACTGCAACCAGAGCGTGTATTTCAGCAGCCTGTGTCTGACCTAACACAGTGCTCAACACAGTTTTGCTCCAGTGTTAAGCACAGACAGATGCATTCATACATGTATTAGATATTTCAAAGGATAACCTTTGATTTAAGTGGGTTATCATGATAACAAGCACATTTTTAAAGCCTGGGCCCCCCTACTCCTTGTATTACATCTCAAGTCAATATTGCATTAATTAACATTTTTCTAAGAGGTGTTGCTCTTCTCAAGTAGAAACAAGTTGCTTTACCTCTCTCCCTCTTCAAACACCTCATTAAAATACCTTTATTTAGCCTTAAGATACTGAGTTTTCCACTTTTTTGACAGAAAATATGCACATATTTCCTGCTTAATGAAGTTTTTGTTGAGGAATCATATATACTTTTTTTTTTTGCACAGCACATGCAGAATGACAAATCATCAACCAAAAACCTTTCCTCCCTATTTTTAACCATCTGACTGAAACATGGGTTTTTCTTTCTTTATTCTCATATTGATGCAATAAAGTTTTGGAATGAGCAAAATGCATTTCACAATAAGTCTGCAAGGGACAAGATATGTGGTAATTCTAATGTGTTGAGTAGATTTTAAATTATTTTAAAGCCACTACCAACACGAATGCTGTGTCACCTATGCACAAACTTCAATTCCTGATGTAGAAAAAACAATCCCAAGAAAAAGAGGCTCAAGAGAACGAGGATGCCCTTTGGCCTTTCAACCAAACCACTGAGGGCCTGTCAGGTGCCAAGTGGCCATTCTGAACGTTTCAGTCTCACTTGCAGGAAGCAAGTTTCCAAAATAAGTCTGATTTTCATACAGCAGGTCCTTTGCAGACTGTGAAAATGTGAAAACCTCATCTATTGAAGATGCTTCAGGAAACCCATCCAAATCCCAAAGCAGTCATTATTGTTTTACTTTATTTTTAGTCTTGTCCAGACTTGAAGAGAAAGAGGAAAAAGACTTTGGAAAAACAGTTGATGGAAGGAACCTTGTTTCCCTTTGGGTATCTGAAATTTCCCATGGACTAGAAACACAGCCATGTGTAACTATGATCAGCTCTATCCAGGCTTCAGCACTAGGAAGCCTACTGACACCTCAAATAATGGTGTCGTTTCTTTATTACTACTTTATTATTAATTTTATTTATTTATCTAATGTAAATGGAAGCAGATACTCAGTTATCCTGAGATCATCATTCTTTAAATACAGATTTACAGCCAAGCTTAAAACTTGAAAATGAAATAAATAAGGAAAAAAATAAATGAACTGCTCATAGTCAGACATATCTGGAGAGGACATTGTGCCAGGCCAGCAGCTTCCATGAACAGGTACCCATGCAGTCAAACATACACGAAAGTAGGTATTTATGGGCACAATTCTGTGCAATCACTACTTACAGGCAAAAGAGAAGAATGTGCTTTGGGCATGCATCTGGCTCTCTTGGCATGTGGAAATGAATTGTAATATTCTCTTTCAAAAATGCTTGAAGATCCCCCTCATAAGCTTTTGCAAATAAACCACACACTCCTGTATTACAGTATTCTATTTAGGACAAGAGTTTCCTTTCCTTCTCTGTTCATAAGTAAACTATAAACCCAGGGCCTTACACAGATAAAAGTATATATGCCAAGCCCCACTACAATGGAAATTGAAACCAGGTGAATACATGTAAGAATTAAACATATGCCATACAGAAAAACACCACAGAGCAATACACATTTATGCCTTGTTTTAAGCCTAATATTATTCTTCTACAGCATATTTCCCTTTTTCTTCTGCAATCGTGTGGTCTTACTTTTTTGAAGTTTGCCATTCTGGGTAATTTAATAATAAAGATAATTCACTAGGATGCAACATGCTGCAGAGAATGTTGCATAATCCAGCTCACACTTGAAGAAGTCAAGGTGACGTTAATTTTTAGACCCACATTGAAATACACATTGCAACTGCAATAATGTAGATTGTTCAGCAGAAGAAACAAGCTCAACTTCTATAATGTTTTCTTTCTCTGAAATAAGAACCTGTGCTCTGTCATTACAGAAAGGTTTTTCTTCCTTCACCATGCATTGAAGCTTCTCTCAGATAAAATTTCTTCATCATATAATCACAGCAGGTAGAGTTCTTAAGAAAACAGACTTTTCCTCTAAGATCTGTGATAGATGATCTTGGATGGGTTTAACTGCTGTGGCTTAGGATTTTACTGCCTTTATCTGCCTTGTTGGCCTCTGTGTCACATTAAGGTCCTCCTAACAGAGAGAGAAGGACACAATGGGTCTTATACCACAGTTACCAAAATTCATCCCTTGGGACCTTAGCATAAAGATCACACTAATCTACCAGCTCCAAAAATAAAATGGTGAAACACAAATGCCTTCAGTTCAGCTGCCTCTGTTCTCTTGGAGCAGTAACTCCCAGCCATAATAACACACCGACAGTTTGAAATCACACATCCGTATCCACCAATTTGACAGAATTGGCACTCCTGCAGTCTCATCTCACAGAAGTTACCTGTAGAGCAATTCCAGCTGCTGGTAAAATACTGTGGTGATAAAGACAGGATGGCAAAAAAAAAACAACCCTGCTCTTAAACTCCTGTCACAAAGGATCATGGACTATTAAAGGCTTATGAGGCAGAAAACATCCCCAATACCTTTATATCCCTGTTACAGGCCCTCAAATGGGTACCAGGAGCACTTCTTGTATGGTACACATTCAAGGATAGCTCATTCATAGGAATATGAGCATGAGCCTGTTGAGGAAGTGAACATGGACAGCAGATGGACACTTGCACAAAAGCCTTCATGGTGGCCACCTGAACAAGAAAGGAAACATGGTACTTTTTGTTCCAGGTTGATAGCAATATGCAGCTGAATCTCTTTTAACCAAAACAAACATGTAGACCAGGCTTTCCAACAGGATGAAACACAAATCCTTTCTTCATATTTCTAACCTATTTCTTTCCACCAGCCTGTGGAAATCAGGTAGTGACAACAATGAAACATGCTTTTTGCAAGTATCTTTGTCACCTCTACTCTAGTGGGCAAATGAGCATCCTCTTTCAGAAGTCAAGTCACTGCAGCCTGCACCCAGCAAAGGCTACCTGCCTGCTCATTTCACTCATCAACTCATTTAACTATAAAAAATATACAGAGGGGAAAAAAAAGAGACCAAAAATAATAGCTTAAGATAGTAGGAACTTTTATCCAATGTATGTTAAGACCTGTAGATACTCAGAAGATCAATTTAGGGTACACTTTTATTTATTTATTATTCTAGTTTCAAGACAGAACATTACTATTTGTATGATATTTTAATCCTGGATTTCATGGATATTTATAAACCCATGCTAGGTGTTTGCAAAGTGACATCTTCCATTAACACTATTATTAGAATTCTGTAACTATTAAGGCTTTTAATTTTTAAGGTGATAGGATAAAACACAGTTTTTCAAGGACTTCTGCCAGATAAGAGACCATATAATTGAGAGCAACTGTTAGAACAGATGTACAGAATCAGCAGTTATTTTCCTACTGAAGGGTCCAGCCATCTTCAACTAAAAAAGAACATCAGTCTTTGAGATTAAATAGAGCTGAAACAAGAAATGACTGCTTTTTGCTATATTTAAATTCACTTTGAAGCTACTTCAGAAGAATAAATGAACTCACTCTACAGATTCAGTTATTTACCTTACTTCATTCTAACTATCCTCTAATCTCCTCACTGATTGGAAAATCAATTGTCCCCAAGATTTTATCTTCAACATAGATTATACTGAGGAACATGTCTAAGGACATGAATGAAAGAGGACAAATCTTCATCCTCCTTCCAGCCTGGAGAAGCTCAATGACTTCTCTGAATTGCTTATTTTGGGCTTCTTCACCACAGCAGACAGATGGGTGTAGCTATGTAATAAATCTGATTTTCTGTTCAACTTCCTTCCATGATAGATTTGGTTACCAAGAAACTCTTTAACAGACACACTTAAGTGCACTGAGGTGATTGTATCCAGGCATGCACTGGGAAGCAAGCTTGTAGAAAATGGCTACAGAGCTTGAGGACAGAATAACTTGCTGGTTTAAGATGGGATCACCAAGTTCAGTGGTCATTACAGCTTTAACATACTGCATTCTGAGCCTTTCTTGTGAGAATAGCCTGTGTCTTCCTATAAGGCTCAGGTTTTCACACAGCACAAGGGCTTAAAGCTCCCCTAGAATGATAATCAATGCTCCTCTATTATGTTTATAGCTCTAAGGCTTTTCCTGCTAATGGATGACGTGTATTTATGCAGCTGGAGGAAACCTGGATTCAATAACTGCTCCACCACAGACTCACTGTGTGGTGTAGGGTAAATCACTTAAATCTCTCTGTGCCTTCATTTTTCAACTGTAAAGCGGAATTCTTGATGCCCACCTTTGCAAAGAGCTCTGAATCCTCAGGATGAAAACATTCCCTGCTAAATAATATTACCTTGTTAGGAAGCACAGGTGTGTGACCCTGGACACATATGCTAATGTTGAGCCATAAATCTGTCAACAGGAGGTGCTGGCAAAACAGATGGTTCACATTCCTTTTTAAACCACCTCTTTGTCCCAAGAGCCCAGGTATGTCAACTAATCATTTTATAACTGGTTGGGGCTTTAATGGGCCAGGAAGTCCCAGCAAAGCACAATGCCATCAACATTAAGGCTAAAAACAGAGCCAACAGGAGGAAAAGACAGACATGGAGGTCTCTTTTCTCCTCTGCGGCCTGGCATGTAGGACAAGCACTGTGAGGCTCTGTAGAAAAAGATAAAATAAAAAGCAGAACCTATCTCCACACATTCCTGTAAGCAGTCCAGCATCGGTGACCATGCCTGGCTGGTGACTGATGATGAATGCATGAAAACAGACACATGTTTTTTAATTACAAGCAATGAAAAGCCACAGATGCACACCGTTTAAAAACGATTTAGATGAGCAATTGCATGCTGATTCACAGGGATGTCAGGAGGCTTACAAGCAAATAAAAAGTTCCCTTCCAAACATTTTCTTTTTAACTCAAGAGTTGCCTCTATTATTAGAAATTCCAATTCCCTATCTCACTTGCTAAAAACTGAGCATATGGCACTTTCCTTGAAAATGTTACAGTAGCGACAAGGGTTGGGGCAGGATTTGGGCTGCAGGATGGGCAGGTAGGTGACAGAGAGTGCTTGGGCTGGTGGGGCAGGGCAAGGCAGCAGGCAGGGCAGGACATTAGGCAGAGCAGGCAGGACAGAGCAGGCAGGGCAGGGCAGGACATTAGACAGAGCAGGCAGAAAGAGCAGGCAGAAAGAGCAGGCAGGGCAGGCAATAAGAGCAGGCAGGACAAACCAGGCAGGGCAGAGCAGGCAGAAAGAGCAGGCAGGCAGCACAAACCAGACAGGGAAAAGCAGGCATTAAGAGCAGGCAGGGCAGGCAGTAAGAGCAGGCAGGGCAGAAAGAGCAGGCAGGGCAGTAAGAGCAGGCAGGGCAGGCAGCCCAAAGCAGGCAGGGCAGGCAGCTGTGCAGACCCGTCTGCCACGCACATTCCCATAAATGGAATGGCAGGGCCAGCGGCCCACATCAAAGCATGGAGTTTAGCAGATTTCCCCTTCCCCTCCCCCTGAGCCTTTGAGACGGAGACTTCATACTCCAGAATTTAATATCTTTTTCCTCCCTCCCCCCATCAGCCCCTTTGTCTGTGTCTCTGTTCTCTAAGAGCTAACAGATGTTGATGCCATATAGTTTCAAAGAAAACTTTTGATGCCCACATAACTCATTACAACTAATATATTCCAAGAATGCTTGTAGCTCAGGAAACACTGGGGTGAAAAAACAGAGGAGAGGGGGCAAATGGCTACACTGAGTAAGCCTTGAGAGAAAATAAATAGCTCACTTCAAAGTCATCAGGGAATTCTTTAACAAGCTCTTTCTTCCGCAAAACACAGAACAAATTCAGCTGAGCCTAGAATTCCCAAAGGAAAAAAATAAGCCCAAACCCCATACAAATGGCAAAGCAGGGAAGTATCTGAGAGGTCGCCCGGCTCGCCCAGCAACAAAGTCCAGCATTCTCAAGGTTCACTATTCCCAAGCAACCTGCACTGCGCCAGGGCACAAAAGCACTGCTGAAAAGCAGAGACTGTCAACAATAACAATACAGAGAGCCCTAGAAAAAACTAACCCTGTCCCTCTGCACGGAATGAATGCAGATGGCAATGAGATTGCTCAGTTCGTGGAGCACTGTAAATCAGCCTTAAACACATGAGGAGGATGTGTCCTGAATGTCACAACTGAAAACAAGAAACATCCCCTCATTTAGCAGGAGCAGGTGATTGCATTTTTCAGGACAGGCAGGTTCTTAGCTGTTTTCTAGGATTACATCTAGGACACAACCCTCCATAAATTTTGCTAGCAGGTCTCCTCCTCTCCTCTGCTGCTTCAGCACACAGCTGCATCCTCCCCTCTGTTTGGTGAGAAGCCCCCCAGGAGTCACCAGGGGTTGGTGGGGAGAAGGGTTGAGAAAAGGGGGGAGGGCGAGAATGCGATTACATCAATTTCCACAGCAGGGGGATCAGATTGCATCATTGTACACAACTTGGGGCCCACTCTTTTATCCCTGATGCAGGCACATTTCCCATTGAAATCAGTGGGAGACTCGTCTGTGCAGGGACTGCAGAATCACGTGTTCTGTGATCACAGAATTAAAAAGCAGTAGGAAGCCACACCTGGCAGCACCTCTCTCAGTGGTTCTCTGCCCTCCATCAGGATGGATATCAAATCACAACAAACAAAAACGTAACACCAATGTTAAATCCCTTCTCCCCTCATATACAAACTCCTAAAAATCCACCACTGCAGTTACTGTATAAAAGTCTGTATAAAGTTCCCACCACTGTACTGCAGATTTCACACAAAGTAACAATGAGAAAGAAAATATCAGGAGGAGGCATACATTGACATCTCTCATCTAACAACTAGAAAGCAAAGAGTTTTAAAGGTTTTAGACAAGCAGGTGTATTCTACTGCTTGTTTTTCTTCCAGGGGTTTAGTTGGAAGAGTAGAAACAAAGACAGCCCTACTGCAGCAGCAACAACCCATGGTCTCTTTCTGAACCATTCAGATACAAAAGCACAACATGTGAAACATTACTTTTTCACTGCTGCTCACTTGCAAGCACCACACTGCATCCAATCACATCTGCGTGAAAATTTTCCTTGTAGCAGCTCAACAGTCTCCCCAGTTTATCTGCTGCTACTCCCATTCACATCTTCTTTGCAAAATAATTATCCCTCAAACACACTGGCAAACAGCTTAGGAAAACCAGAACTAAAGTCCTTTATTAGATTTGTTGAGGATAAAATGTGGTGCCTTGTAAAATGATTCCTTGTTATCTCTCCTGCCTCACTGTTTGGGGATAGGTCATTTCCTCTAGGGAGTCAGAAAGAAGGCATCTTCAAGCCTTGTGGCTTTGTAAGTTAAATACCGTATTACCGAGGTCATCCACCACATTTCGGAGCATTAGGAAGCTTCAGCAGGAGAGCAGAGCAGGGAGCAGAGCTGCTCAGGTAACTCAAATCTAGTCTGTGGCTGAGTGGGGCCAAGGTGGAAAACATCAGGAGAAGACAGGAGATGGCACAGAAATACTGAACACTACTGAGCCCTTAGGGAATCAGAAGATTTGGAATTCTATGCCATAAATTCAAACCCTTAGCAAACTCTCTAAATAATGCACCTTTAGGATCTGGGTTCTAAGTTTGTTCTCAACTCCCCACTCTCTCTGGACTGAGGGACTGTTGAGCAGTGGGGAGGCTGGGCAGCCCCATCAGGAGCACTCTCAGCTGTGGGGCTGCCTGTGGCACCGGCTCCATTGCCATCAAGCCATGGGCTCTGAGCCACCAGGGCAGCACTGGGCCAGGAACTGCCTTTGGACTCCACCATGTGCATTGCCCATGTTTTTCACCCCTGTCAAACTGCATATTCCAGTGTGGGCTGATTACATATTCCTCCTGTCCCACATGTACCAGAACACAGTGAGAAAAAAAAAAAAAAACAACCAAGAATAATTACATATACGATATAACATAAAGGTAATGTTTTCGTTTTCCTGGTTAGGCCTGGTTTTAGTTTCAGCTCAGCCCTATCATGACTATTTTGTGACAGTAAAATAATTTGGCCTTTAGGATGAAAAAAATGGCAAATAATAATTAGAAGGAAAATACCTCACCCAGACCAAAAACTTAGTATCTGTTACTTTTAGTGGCTATTGGCAGCAAGAGCTGGAGTTTCCCCCAAATAAGATGAAGCACAACAGGAGCAGCACAATGACTGATGTTCTATAATAGAGACTGAACTCCAGTATGGTGTTCCTCCTAAAGCTGGTGATGCTTTGCCTTAGAAATCTGCATCTATAGCAATAGTCCTGACTCCACACCATGGTTCTGCTTTACTCAAAACTTCAACCACAGAGCAACTGATACATCCAGCTTATCAGCAAGCTGGACTCTCTCAGCTTGCATTGAAATTCTATGCATGGAACATTTGCATTCAATATGTTAAGTTACCTTTACTAGAATTTGTCAAAACCCTCCCCGAATTTATAGACAATCCAGAGCACAAAACCTGTCAAGTGCATCTCCTTGAAATGGTTTCAGTAACAGGAGATATCTCAGTAACAGCAATATCCAATGCTCTCAGAAACTTGTAATTCCTTTCCACTCTCAAGCAGACAAATTAAACAGACATAAAATTATTTAATTTTCACAAATTATTTTTTACTGTCGAAGATATTAATAGATTTTCAACTGTGCTGCCCTGAACAGTAAAGGTGTAGACAGAAACCATGTAGATGTGCATATCTTCCTTAAACAGAACTTCTGCTGATACACATGGGAATTGTGCTACAGGTAGGAGGAAAAATTCCCTACTTCAGCCAGCCAGGATAGAGCAGATCCTCATTTTGATGCAACTCTGACACTCTGGACTTGCAAAACCCTAAACTCTGGGCCAATGCTATGGTTTTGTCTCCTGAGCTGGGCAGAATGATGCCCAGACACATCCAAAGACCTTGGAAGGGCATTTGAGGCTGTTTTTCACCATTTCAGGGGAAATGTCTGGTTTTCTGATCATGTGTGTTGGAGAGTGTAGGTTTTGTTTGTTGCATTGCAACAACAGAAAGGCTAAGGAAAAAAGATTAATTTTGCCAAATACTAAGTTTTGTCTCAAGAAACACTGATAGAAAAACATAATGGAGTCTCACAACTATGGACAGTTCTTGTCCTCAAACAAAGGAAGTGAACTTGCAGTGACCCAGCCAAGCCTGGGTTGCTGAAGCACCAAGGGAGGTAATATTTATAGGACCTCTTTCAAAGGCTTTTTTTGCCTTGGTCTCCTATTTCCATTAACAAGACTCACTGTATTACTTAGCAGTGCTGTATTGCTCAGCCATTACCCTTGTGCAGTACACCCTGGCAGGGAGCACAGCCTGTTCCTCACAGTGCTACACAAAGCCTCCCCAGCCCAGGGGAACACACTCAAAAAGGTACATGGGGGTTGATTTTTTACCACCTGCAGGTGCTTGCAGTAGAGCAGACCCCATCGAGCTTCTTACAGCGACCAAGGCCAGAGAAAGGTGCGTGCCTTGGGCAGCAAAACTGTGTCATTCAGCCCAGGGCTCACGAGGTACTTCAAGATTAACCCCCAGTGACAGGGGTGTGACCCCAGGCACAATGTTATGTGTGATTTCAGTGAGGGTACCTGACAAAAGCTGGCCTTGGCATCAGACTCCACACAAAATGGGAGAGGCCAAAGCCAGTGCTGTGAGAAGCCAATCAAGGATATGGGATGCTGTCAAAAGCCATGAGAGCACCATTTCCATGTTCTGAGCACATCAGCAGGGCGAGCAAATCCTCAGTGAGCTCCCCTTGGAAAGGTACAGCTCCCTTTACACAGATGGCATAGGAAACACTGCTCTGTGACGAGCACAAAACACTTCGACAAAAGTGGAATCACTTGGGATCACAACAGACATTTTCTCTTCCCATAGAGGGTGGGAGAAAGCTGAAAGAGAAACTTCAGTTTCAGTACTTTCAGTACTTCAGTTTCATCACTGACCCACAAAGCCCTCAGCATGTGATTGTGACAGAAACTGGAGTTTAAAGAGTCTCATCAGGTTACCATCCCACCCTTTTCTTTTAAACCAATTTAACTCCATCTTTGTGGCAAGGTTTTGTACTCATTTGCTATGATTTATAATATCTTATTTAAACATGAAGGCCCATGGAAATTCTTTACAATGTTTTTACAATTTTTAATGTTTTCCATGAGGACCAGACACATTTGGGAGGGGAGGGAGGACGGATGACAACCCAATTCAGATTATATGGAGAGCAGCAGGCTTGACTGGCCTCATGCACCTAATAAAGGGACAGCAACATTTTAAAATTCACATTTACCCAGAAAAGTTTTACCTAGTCTTATGTAAACACCAGAAAGGCATTAAAGGAAGAAGAAAGTCTCAGCATTTCCAGACAGTTCATTCTGACTTTAGAAAGACTGTTTCAATTCAAGCCTAGTGGTGCTTTTAATATGCTCCAGTAAGAAAGGCACAAAAAGAGGAGTGGTGCAAATAATCACGAAAATAAAGGAAAACAACAAGGAGACTTTACTACCCCAAGCTACCTTCATTTAAATTTTTAAATATAAATTAGGGGAAATATTCCATCACAGTCATTACTGACATCTCAGTTGACATTATTTTCATGTCAAGTGCTTTTTAATGCTGCTAATTTTTAATAGATTGTATTTAAAGAACGAAATATAATTAACACAAACAAATCTTTCTCACTAGGCACAGCTCTTAATTTCAGTCAGAAAAGTCTGTCAGGCAGCCCAGATTGCATCAACAGCTTCATGAGCTCATGACACACCAGCAGCACAGCACAAACTGTTGCCCAAGCTGTCCTGGCAGGACATGCAAACCTTGATTTTGATCCCAGTTTTGCCCTAGTTTCACATTTCTGTAACTGCAGCAGCACAAAATCAGAGTGGCTGGAAATAGAATTGTGCCTTCACTGGACATTAAAGACCAACTCGCTTTCTAGTCAGTTACAGCATCAATATTGACATCTATGTAAATATTTTAACTTAATTTGAAAATTCTTAATATTTCTTCCACAAGCAAAATATTAAGAATTCTGGCCTAGAGAAAGATAAAAGGAGCCAATCTCCCCTTTAAATTGCCAAGCAAGCCTGGGCTTTGACTCCTTTTTCAATGGGAAGTCAAAACGTCTGACTCCAATCAGTTTGTATAAACCAGCTTTTGTTTTTCCTTTTACCCAAATGACTCCACTCTTAAGGATTTATTGTAACTGGATTGCTTTTCTACCCAGCAGGGAGCTGTAGCACTAGCAAAGCTGTTCCACACAGTAGGTTTTCCGCTGATTGAATTTCTAGACTTTCAGCTCTTCGGAAATGTTTGCTCTTGTACAAGCTGTCAGAGGGAAATTGTGTGCAGTCGATTTTGTCTCAGCTAAACCCAGGCGGGGTTCCATACGCAGCCAGCCAATGTGAAATTGAAAGAAGGAAGATCAATCAAATTGCAAAGGAAAAAAGGTCTCAGCACAAACAAATAAAAAAAAAAACCCAAAGAAACAAACCATACAACAAAAAAAGGGAGGAAAGCAGATGAGAATGAAAACCATTCCTGCAAATAGGTGCATTAAAAAGAACCAGCAACATCTTTATAAAAGGAAAGCTTTTATTTAAAAATCACTAAAATAAGGGCTAGGAGCCATGTGAAGAAGTTGTTCCATTAACCATGCACAAAGCCAACACAGTTATATTGCTCCCACTCCAAGCTGCTGTGCAATCCCTCATCCTGGAGCAGCCCACCCTACCAGCAGTGCCCCAGCTGTCAGCAGCACAGGCACAGCACAGACACAGATACTCTGCTGCACGGGCTGCTGGCCCTGTGTAAGCAGGAACACTCCCTGGGAAGATGCAGGAAGCCATTGGAAAGCACCTCAGCTGCCATGTGTGTCACAGACCATGGAGGCTGATTTAGCCAAAAGGATTTTTCAGGCATCACATTCTCAGTGATTACAAAGACACCAAAGTCACCTCCACTCCAAGTGGATCATTGCCATGCTTTTGCCACACACAGGGTCTAATGGTGCCAATTGCTGTCTGCACCTGAGGCTTTGTTCTGTGGAAATACAATAACTGACAGGGCCACAAGTGCACATGGGGGCCAACACAACCAAGTAAGCCAGAAGCAACAAGCAGAGATTAAGACATCTGTATTAAAGGTCTCAAAATCTGAGTATAAGCAACACTTGCCTGTAGTCTGGTGTGCAATAGCTTATATTTCTAACTCAACTGCAAGGACAAATTTTGGTTCTAACTGCAATGTAGGGAACAGAAATGCTTCTAGGCATAAGCCAGTACTTCCAAACGACACATGAATGTGACAGCATAGTGAGCATTGGACTGGGAGTCTCTGCCCTGCCAGCAATGGGCAGATAAGCCTCACAATATTTAAATACACCATAACAGAACCAGGAGTGGTTGCACTGACACCAGGCATACCATCTTGCCTCTCTGCTGAGGTTTGTGTTGGGACAACCCTGTGTTAGTAAAGTCGTGTCACCTGTTTTATCTTCTAAGAAATATTTACATCTAGTGGGTCACTCTTTTGACATACAGTAGAAATCAAAAAGCCATACAACAGGGGTTTGGTTTTAAATTACTGCCTTGACCTTAAAATACTTTTAAGTCCTACTCCCTTGCACTGCTCTGGACTTATCCTCATGTCTAAGTTCAGTAAGTAGCCAGGCAGTATCCCTACTGTCTGCAAGGACAGTCATTCTACCTTTTAAACATATAATGGGGAAAAGCACCTTGCAAAAGATCTTTCTTAGAGCATCCAAAGTGTCTGCAGCAGTGACTGGTGAAGAGCCTCAGTGACGGTGCAAAAAGGAACCTTCAGTTTACTGTGCACTGTCATTCCTCAGAAGACACTACACAGTGAGAGAGGATGACATCTATCATAAAACAAATAATAATAATGAGGATTTTTGCAACAACTCTTCCCCAGTCAGCTGCCTTCCATTAACAGTGGTTTTCTCTCTCAGTTCCTCCCTTATTTCACCTGTTAAAATCACCTCAGTGATTTTCCTGCTGGGAGCCTGTTCAGACATGCTTTCCCAGCTCAGCACACTGACAACCTGACATTTGTGCTCCTAATCAACAGTGCACCTCGACAAAGCCCTGATGATGAAAGGAAATATCCTGGTTCCAAAGTCTTCTAAGGGGCCACGCGCCTGACGAAGGCATTTGCACCACTATTTACACCATATTTAATGAACCTCATTACTGAATCAGTTGTCTGCTCATGTTAGTCACTGAAGAGTTTCCTCATTTTTTCTCTACCTCTTGGGAGGCTACAGTTCCTCTTCAACCATAAAGAAAAATATTGCAAACAGAAAAGAATGAGGGCAGTGAGCAAGAAATTCCTGATATACAAGAAGGAAGCACAAGCCTGCAAATGACCTGAAACTTTGATCAGTCTGTCCTCCTGATACTATTAAAATCCACTCCAGATGTCCCAGGCACTACTGCTAACAGTGCCCCAGCCCAGAGCTGTAACCATGTACAATAGCTGAACAAAGTATTGCCTTAAGATAAAAATTCACTCATAAATCCCAACAACGGTTATAGAAAGGTTACTGTTCTCCAGTTAGGATACCCTGCCATTTTCAACTAAATGCAGATTTGATTGAGACTGACACAGAATTTAAGATTCAATACTGCAAATGCACAACCTTCAGTGTTCTATGGGAAAACCAGAACATGGACTGGTTAATTCTTCCCATACAATCTGAGGATGCTCTGACTGCATGACAGACTTTTTACTTCATTATCAATTTCTACCAAGTTTTCTCTTGCACAATTTGGTTTGAGGGCACGTGGCTGCACAAAGTGTAAAGAATTGTTCTGGAGCTCACAGATACAACTGAAGCAAGGCTGGTCAACAATTGTCCCTAATCAACTGCTTTGTTCCTTAGATCTATCCCACTTCCAGGTCCTAAAAACCAGAGAACAATATCTGAACTGTCAATCAAATCTAGTGTTCTTCACTTCAACCAGCCTTAAGCATTCTACAGACTTTGCTCTATTTACCTGCTTTGTATAAAAGCCTGCCTTGCTCTTTTGCTTCTAAAAGAAAAAGTTATGTGAGAGAAAAAGAGAAATGACTGAGTGGAGCAAGAGGACAACTGGGGACTTTGGAAAAGGAGGAGCACAGCTTGGAACCTCACAGCTCACCTCCACGTTCTCCCAGATGAGACACCAACAATCTTACCACACTAACTCACCAGGGCATTGCACTGGAAAATACAAAATTCCTCAAAATGTTAGAACAGAAGTTTGAATGTATGAATCACTCTGCTCTGATGTCTGCAATATACAAAATACAAGTTGTGGATTTGCAACATCTCCCATTTAAGTAAATGGAAGCTTTGTCATTGATTTTCATGGAAGGAGACCTTATTTCCAATGCTTTGCACAGGCCAGCTGCAGGTTAATGCCCTAGACCATATGTCATGCAGATCTCACTTTAGACTACAATTGTCTTTCATCCCAAACAAACTGCTGTCAATCTGCCTTCATTTGCTTCATCATCTTACAGTTACTGCTGGAAATCACCAACTGACTGCTTTTCAAGGAGCAAGGCAGTTTCACACAGACCCAGGATAATGACAACAGAAGAAAATAAAGTAAGAAATCTAGGAGAAGTTAATTTTTTTTTTTATATTATTGCTATTTTTAAAAACACAAAAGACATCGAGGATGGAAGACATTAAGAGGCAAGGCTTAAAGACACATGAAGACTGGAAAACAGATGCAGAGAAGAAATTAAATGCACCCAGTAATGGAAACCTTTGCACGGGCACTAAACCTTACTCAAATGAATAGTTCTTTTGAAACCAACTTGATTCCTTAAAGGAGTAAATTTAAATTTGCTGGATCAATCATCTAAAATAAATGCTTAAAATAAATGAAAGAAAGATACAAGATATCAAAATACCAGTACTGCATCACACTAATACTAATGTTAATATCCCTCATTAGAAACGAACTTCAAAGAGGTACAAGAAGCCTAAATGATAATATAGGCAAGATTTAAAAGTGATGATAGAAACAAGGCTAAGGTATAGAATAGCACATGCAGTGAAAAGGGAATAATCAGAAAGACTAAAGCAAAAAGGGAAACCAGCAAGGACTACAGCAGGGAGGAAGATGGGATGTATGTACATGAAGAACAAGCCCAGATGTTTTATTCCTGATTTATTCAGGGCCACAACCTGCAAACATTTGTCACCTGATGAAAAGACTAAAGCCATGGCCATTACTGTGAATTTCAACAACCTGGGTCTTAGTCTTAAGGATATTTCTAGATTTGGAATTGCAGGGGCTTCCCTTCAAAATGAGCACACACATGAGCATCTGCAGGGTTTGATCATTAGCTCACAGACATTTCTGAGTTCCAGATTTCTTACAATATGGTTCCAACAGCCACAGCCTTATCCAAGTGAGAATGAACTGCTGGGAGTGTGACAAAATGTGGTGCAATGCAGAGACAGATATCCAGTGGAGACTAATATTTCCAAGAAATTATGAACAAATTCTACTGCTCATCTGACAGAAATGAGATGAGCTGCTGGCTGACACCAGAAAGCACTCAGAACACTGCCCTAGTGAGAAAAATTTCTGTGGCATGTAAATGGTATTTCCTCAGACCACGTATATGTAAAATATAGGTTAGGTATCAACACCTAGTACATACATGGAACTGCTTTAAACAAAAACAAAACCAAAACCAATTAGCAAGAATTCAAAAGAAAAAAAAAAAGGATATGAAGAAAATAATTCCACAGATGATGTCTTTCAGTAAAGCTCTTCTACAACCTTATTTTATGGAAAGAGAGGCAGATGAATTCTCTGTCAAATTTCTCTGAACAAATTTCTGCCAACCCTTCTTCAACCCTTCTTCTGCCAACAATTTCTGTCACCCTGCAGAAGCAGCGTGGGCAGCTGGCAGTGCAGCTCCTCACCCAGCACCAGCTCTGCCCTGCACTGTCAGCAGCACCTGAGCACCCATGTCAAAGCAATCCCCAAAGACCCTCAGTGAGCTGTTCTTACATCAGTTTCCAGTACACACCTCACCCCTGAATGTGGTGTATGGGGCAGAAAGCAGTAACTGTCTCCAGGGACATAACTCAAACATAATAATCCATAACAGGGATGCTAGGAAAAAAAAAAAAAAGACCTGAGAAGTAGGAAAAACGCAGAGAGACAGGCTAGAAAAACACATATCATAGATGTAAAGGCCCTGAAAGTTACATCAAGTTGATGGAACAATGAACTGCTCAGATGTTTATGGCAAATCCACAGAGTTTCCAGGCTCTCCAGGGCCAAAGGAGAAACCCCAGCAGCTTCAGTTAGAGGAGTGTCCCTAAAACTCCACCTTGCAGGCTCTGCAAACAAGATACAGAGGGTTTGCAGTGCACAGGAACAGAACTTTACACAATTTTCTGGGCCATTTGAATTGATGGATACTGGAGACTCAAATGCTGCTGGGAAGCCCTGGGGGAGACTGTTAATATGTGACAAGCTTTGGACTTTGGGAAACCTGAACACAATCTGTCTCCTCAGATCACAGAACACAGTGTGTGAGATAGTTCTGGCACACCAGTTTAAAAATTCTCTGCCCTAGGATGGGCTGAGGTGTTTCACATAGGCTGGCAGTATATGGATTTCACACTGAAGTCTGAGGTATTCTCTATTTTCTCACACAGTACTAAACCCAGAGCATTTTAGCTCAAGTTCACCTGCTTTTATGGCAAATAACTGTGCATACCCAGTATTTATCCATTGCAATGTGGCACCAGAATCCCTGTTAACAGCTTAATTTTGTGAATCTCCTACAAAATGCCTGCAAAGAAAACTTTGCAGCTGCTGAGCTTGTTATGTGTTGGGTACTCCTTTGCATCCTGACTGAATCCTGAATGTACCCAATAAAGCTCCATTTATTTTAGCTAGGGATATTTCCATAGGCCTGTTTTGATAGGCAGAGCTCCTTCCCCTCTGCTTTAGTGTCTTTTCCATTAAAGAGTAACAAATTTAAAAGTTTAAAAATAAATAAATGGAGCAGGAAGGTATCATAATAGCTTCAAAAACCTCACTTTCTGGATAGAACTTAGGACAAGGGACAATACTAATAAATACAATTTGCACCAGACTTTAAAGCCCACATGCCAATGATCACATACATACACAAATTCATGCTGTGAATTCTCTTACAAGTTTGCTGGAGATAACACACAAAAGCTTGTTTAGAGACCTCTGCTCTTTTTTGGTTTTGGTCACTGTGTTTATTTTTGTTATGCCTTTGCACACAGAGCCTTAGCTCTCCCCTTGCAGTGTGCGTTCTGCTCATCTCATGGAAGCAGGAGGAGAATTTGAGGAGAACAAGTTTCTGAACTGTACACAGAGCATGTCACCACATCAGGACACTCAGAGTCAGGCATGCAGTGGCCAGGGCTGCATTTAAGCCTTCTGCTAAGAGCCCAGGGCAGGCAGGTCTGTCACTTGGACATGTGAAACTGTTCTGCCAGCAGACTCCAGCTCCTTTGGACACTTTGTGTGCAGGGTAACCAGGCTGGCTCTGCACTTCAGCACAGGCAGCTGTCACAGCCCTCCTTGCCTGCTCGACCCAAGCAAGAGTGAAACACAGCCAAGGAAAGAACATGGTTCAAAGGCCTGAGCCTGAGAGCAAATGCTAAAAAAAAAAAAAAAAAAAAAAAAAGGAAAAGGAAAAATAAGAACAAAGAAATCTTAAGCTGGTTTGTCTGTTTTTCAATTTACATGACTGTAAACAAATTCAGAGGTTTATTAGTTTATAATGCTTTTTGCGGTCATGTAATTCAAATGTGAGCTTTGATTTAAGAAATGGAATTTGGCAAGAAAGGAGTTTCAAGGCAGCCTACTCACTTTCCCATTAAGAAGATTAAAAAAGAATTCAAAATATTTAACTTTGGGTAATAAGGTCTATATTTGTGTAGCAACTAATCTTGTGCTCATGCACATCCCAATTTGGTACTGCACTTGCTTAACTTTAAGCAAGTAAGTAATCTCACTGACTTCCCACATACTTCAGGAAACACTAAGTGCTTTGCTGAAATGGGGCCATGATCAGATTTAAACAGTGTCCTTTAATGAGGATTTACTCATTAAAAAAAAAGGTATCCAGAAAAGCCACTCAGCCTGTTAAAAGCCAGCCATTCACCTTAACCAGCAACTTTTTATCTAATTTTGCTTTTAAATAAAGCTATCCTACATTCAAGGGTGGAGTCCACAGAGAGTTATTTTAAACACAACATTTCAAGTTCAGCTAAATCTGGGAAAAATCAGAGCCTGGACTCTTAGCTGCATCCGGACTCGCTGTGCCTATATGTAGAAGGCAGCAGCACATAATCCCTTGGTGTACCACAGCCACTTGGGCATTCAGCCTTAACTGTGAATGTGCTGTCTTGCTTTTGTAATCCAACAGGCAACATCCGTATTTTCTGGCCAAGTTCTTTTCAGTTATGATTTTTTCCAGATTTCAGTCGTCACTTGCATGCAAAAGGAATTGAATTCAAACCTTAATGCTACAATAGGCTCTAATTGTATATACCACATACTTTTAAACACTAATCCTTCTCAAGAGCAGCAACTGAGAAATAGCCTCACTTGGCCTTGAAAACACAGAATGTTGTTAGGTATAAGGGAAAAATTTACTGAAGAAATACCATGTACTTCCCCATCTCCAACTCAACGGTAAGGCCTTTGTTTTACACTGTGAACACCCATGATTCCATTTAAAAGCAGGTTTAGGTCTTTATCACAATTACTATTATTCTGCTGTTGCTTTAGCAGTGCCTTCTTGCAGGTGTTACTGCAGAAAATATCTTTATTTCACAGAAATTTACCTAAAGAAGAAATTACATTATCCCACATCCACACATAGCAATGACCATCCATTTAGCTGTTTAGAAAACATTAGCAAAGCCATAGAAGTTGCAGTTTTTACAGCCAGTACAGATTTAATTTTCCCAGTGGGAAGAGGGGGAAGTTTTTCCTGAGCAGGTACATCTGCACACTCCAGAGAGGCTGCTTGGCCTTACTCCCACAGCACTACTATGGATGGGCTTGTCTGCAAAAGGAAGCTCTGCTGAATTTAAACAGGAGGCTTAGTTTTAAACAGAGTTCAAGTGCAAAAAGCCACGTGGACATTTATTTCATGTGGTTTATTTTTATTCAGCTTAATTGATTCTGAATCATTTAAAGCCAAATAAAAAAGACAGAATCCTTAATGCCCACAATAGAGTCTTTACCATTCAATCCAAATTAAAGTAGCAGTTTATTTAAACTGAAGTTGTTGTGTATGGACAAAGCCAAAGCTAATCAAGTATTGTCTCATCACAATCTCAGCAAACAGCCTGAGCAGAGATAACGGCAACCTCTGCTTCCTGCCACAGCAGCTAGCAATGAGGGAGGAAGGCTCTTCAGTCCAGAGGAAGACCAGTCTGGACTATACAGGGAAGAGGGAGAGAGGCTTCCTGCTAGATGGGGCTGGCAAATCTATTTCTGTGCCAAAGAAACAATCCCTTCAACGTCCCTCCAGTGTGTTGTCAAACCCGACCTGTGTGAAATTTGAGAATGGATATAAATCAAAGGGAAAAAAAGTAATAAAAAGCTCCCGGCAGACTTGATGACATGTTGATAATGTTCTCGTCCTGGAGTCAGGGTGACACCAGCCCAGAGATGATATATAGAACTAAGCCCACATACCGACGATTTACTGGCCTAACGACAGTTTTCATTGATCAGAGGCCAACAATTACTGGATTCCTTCCCACTGCCTATTTCAGTATCAGGCTCTGGCGCACAATCAAAACACTAGCCCTGCTTCTCCACAGTTCATGTGCCAACTTTGCAGTGGATGCTCAAGCCAAGCAAGAATGATATGCAAATCTGGCAGGTGTTTGGGGCATACCAGTGCTGCTCAAAAACCCGGCCATAAAAAAGGAAACGGCAGACAGGCCAGGGGAGTCCCGATCTGCTCCAGAAGGGCTGCAGGCTCTGTACAGCACACAGTAAACAGGTCCCAGAAACTGGAGACATGGCTTTCAGGCAGCAACAGAAAAGCTCAATTATTTTATCTCAGTATAAACAAAGCACATTCTTTATATCCCCTCCAGATTGTCTAAAGGCCTCTCTTGCCACTGCAGCTTATTTCAAAAAGAACAAGAACTTACAAACAAATAGAGTATCCGGTGCTGGTACCAATCACACAACATTCCTTTGTATTTTGTTTTGCTTTGTGTCTTGAAGTAGGGAACCAGTAGAAAGAGATTTCCTTCCCAAGTGTATGGAAAATAGATGTGTCAAACTGAATTAATATCTGCAATAGCACATTTAAATGGCCATGATTAAGCTGCTGGAACGAGATGAATCAAAGCGGGAAAGGTGCTGGCAAAGAAATATTTTTCCAGTATATTACTGTCTCTTACAGACAGGCAAGTGCATGTAATTTGTCTTAGTCTATCAGGATTTACCTATCTGTCCCACAGTTAGCATAGGGGAATGCTGCAAATTTCCAAAAGTTTCTATACACCTTCTTTGGGACCCAAAGAAAAGTTGGGAAAGGCTCCAAAGAAACAACTCCTGCTAAAAGATGTAATTTTCTTACCGTAAAACTCATGAAACACACACTTTGAGAAACTACACAGGAACTCAGACTGATACTACAGTATCTTTGTACTACACTTCATACAACACTTTCTCTAAAAACATGCCACTAAATACTTTCCATCTCTCTTGATCTTCTATACTCTTTCTCTTTTCCTTAAATCTGATTTGGCCAAGTTTTTCAACAGAAGCAAAAGGAGCTCAAGAGTTCAGAAAGGGAATTACTGTTTTAGGAACACAGACAATGGAAAAAAATATCTTCTTAAGAAGAAATGTATTTTGAAAAAAAGTTACTTTCAGCAATTTCATGACACATCAGAGTAAACTACTTTTAAGAGAAATACAGGCAAAAAGACAATGTGAGTTTGAAGAAACTCAGAAGATTTGAGGTTTTCTATGTTTCAATAATATCTGTATAAAATGAAGCCATCAGAAATACTGTCAACATTTCAGGAGAATAACAATCACCACCCAGGTCACCCTGAAATTTGCATGGTTTTAACCATATGTTCTTTTTCTTTAAGAAAAAATTGATATAACACAATTAAAATATTTAATCCTCTTCTGCAAAAGGGAAAAGAGTGTAACTACAAAGAAAAAATTAAGCAGATGGGTATTCAGAAGATGTTACCAGCACATACTTTGAAAAGAAAGGGAATTTTCCTCTATTCAATCTTCCCAAAAGTAAAACTTCTAAGAAGAGAGTCCGGGAGGTTTCAATACTAGCAGACTTTTATAGAGAGAATTAATTTCTGTATGAATATTTTGCACAAAGGAAGGAAGACTCCCTCAAAGTAGATGATGTGCTGCCCTCCTCAATAGTGGCCATAAAGCTCTTCCTTGCTGCCTCCATCTAACTTCACTTAATATGGCATTTTATCCTCCATCTAACTTCACTTAATATGGCATGTCTGTGTACTCCTGAAATGTGACAGGCCAGTAGCCACAATTACTGGCACTGCAGCTACGCCTACACGGCCCTGCTGAGGAGCTGGAGCCCCCTCACACCAAGCACTGAACTGAGCCTGAGAGCTGGCCAGGCTCCTGGCTGTCCCTGTGCAAGGACCCCTTGTCACCCCTCAAGAAAAGCATTCCCCCAGGAGTCAGCAGCACCCCGCTCAACTGCACTAGATTATCACAGAGGGGAGTTCACCAGGCTCTCTAAAGACAAGCCACAGCCAGAGCAGCTCAAGTACTAAAAATACATTTATTTTTTGCCCAATGCAGACTGGTCGTCGGAAAGAGCTTCTCTATCTTTTGCCTTCTAAAAGACTAAATACAGAATGAAAAAAATAGAAGCCGAGCTAAGGAAAATGCTTTTGTTTTCCTTCTTATGAAAGGGGCAAGAATTTACTTGAAGGTCCCCATGGAATACATACTTCTTTCAGCCTCTTTTCCATTCAGTTGCAGTACTCATCTGGATGCTAACTCTCTCCTGCAACTGCTGAAACCAGCCATCTTTAGTAGTTCCATATCTCTATTGTCTTTATTTTTTCATTCCTGGACAGGGATTATTTCATCAGCCTATTCCAGTATGGAATGAGAAGGTGGCATTGGTAAACACTTTCTATCAGAAACTGATATTCATTAATCTGAGCCCAAAAGTTAAAAGGAAAGCCCCATCTGAAAGGTTGGATCTCCCTGCCTGCATCCCACATCTCTTGGGAGGAAATACAGGACACAGCTCACTGAGAGGAGTGCCCCCATTGTGTTATGGGTGTTTGAATTAACTCTCAGCATATTTTGACCATGTACCCAGAGGCCATAGTAAGTTTGTTGAAGTATGTTTTCCCCCACCCTTTCATATCACTGGGCTTTCCTTCTTTCACTAGTATTTAGACAGTCTGGTGTCCATCAGCATGCCCTCCTGGTCAGGCAGGCATCTGTTTCAGCTTCAAATGGTCTGTGGGGAAAATCAAAGCTTTTGAGTTCAAAGAGTCCAAATTATCACCTGAAGAGGGTCCCCAGATTAGAACATCTGTATGCAGTAAGTAGGTGTGTTTCTAAATATCAGATTTTTTGAGATGAAATAATCTACAAATGCAAAGGTGAAAGACTTGTTCATATCACATACTTCAAACAGTAACCCTACGAGTCAAGGTTTAAATTTTCTTTTCAGGTAAAGCTCTTTCCCAAGGAACTTGCTTTATGTACACGTCACCCCTATGCTGTTCACTATACACCAAATGCAATGATAGGGCCAAATGTAATTATATCAACTTATTTTTATATCTGTACAGAGATAATATTATGGTAAATAATCAACCTTCTCTTTCTCAGTTGCTGAAGGTGCCATACTTGCAGAAGGGCATTGTCTCTGACAGTTTTTCAGGGCCTCCTATGTTGGATTTGTTTGCTGCATTTGATTGATCTTTGATGAATCTGGGTTATGACAGTGAACTGTAGTAATGCATTGTGTGTTGAAATCAGGTCAACAATGAGTTTATTTCACACCTTTCATGACACATGAATGATTTACAGTTTTTTCCTAAGCAGTAGGAGATTGTTTGATGCTGTTCCAAACTGCCCTGGACAGTAACTACTCACACTTCTGAAATGTTAAGAGTCCTGTAGAAGCTACCAAAAGCTCTGGCATTGCCTACAGACAAAGGCAGGTGTGAGGACATCCCGCTCAGCAGCACTCTGCCCAGAAGTGGAAGGTTAGGCTAAGTGTACAGTCAGGCAAAGGAACTTCATATTGATCACAGAGATCAAAACTTCCTCAGTAGGATTCTCCCACCCCTTCACTCAGGGCTTCTTGTTGGCTGGTAAATTTTTCCAGCTTGAATTCAAAGGATGGGTTACCTAGTGAAAACTCCAAACTGTCAGCCTTCAGAAGTTCCTGCATCTTTAATATGGCTAATCTTTCCCATTTCTGCTCTTCCCCATGTTTCTATCTCTCATTTAAAATCTCACCACATTAGCTTTTCTTTTTCTGGACAGTTGGAGGTTTGTGTTTATGTACACGAGTCAACATACATCAAAACATTCCTACATGCCAAACCTCACAGACTTAAAATGGGTGCCTAAACTGAGAGACACAAGAAATAAATTTGCAGAATTAAACTTTAAGTAATTTACCAGACCAGTTGCTCTAACTCCATCTTCATCATCCCTCCCTTTCAGCTGATACCAATAATTTGCAATAATACAAGTGAAATGAAATATAGCAAAAATAAAACTGAAATGAAAGAAATATGAAACATGGAGTCATGGTGCACTGTGCAATTAGGATCATTTAATTTTCTATTTCACTAAGTGAAGGTCACACAGGGCTGATCTCTGCAAGTGGCTGTGAAGTAAAAAAGCAATTTTCAAGTATTTCTGCTCTGTCCAAGTAATAACTGATTAAAAGGGATATAAACCCCTTCTTGTTCACAATTTGACAACATCTGACAGAACAAGTTTCTCTACACTGCTATACTGAAAAAATAAAAATCAAAGCCATTCTCCTCCTAACTAAGAGCCCACACCACCAGACAGTGCAGCTGGGAGATCTGGATCTGCTGCACCCTACCTGCCCAAGTGGAGTGTCTTCCCTTTATTAATCTCTCTGGCAAGTGCTGGGGCTGCCACTAAATTTAGCCAGCTCATGCAGGACTGGCTCCCGCTGTCTTCAAAAGGCATATCAGGTGCTGATGCCTATTTTTAAACAGGACATCTAAACTTCCCAAGTGTGGCGACCCATGAGTTTGGACATTCTGCTTTTAATCAAGTCAGTTAATTAACTACAGGGCTCTAAAGGAAAAAAAGGCATCAAAGAGGAAGAGCAGGCTACAATAAAGCAACTCAAGAAACACCAGATAGGAGCTCCTCCTACTTCAAGCACAACTATTCAGGGAAGGAATTCTTTTCCCCTCCCCTTATCTCTGCCACTAAAACACAGGCAAGGCTTCTTCCTCCCTGCAAGAGGCTGACATCATCTTTTGTTCAAGAAAGTCTCTAGCACTGGTATTACTCACTCTCAAATGGAAAGTTATTCAACAGACAAAATTTTGTCCCTAAATACTTTGCCACCAGGAGGACACTAAGAAAGTATTGAGGTCCATGACTGAAAGTAACTACAAACTGCTTTACACACATTAAGTGAACCTTCTAAAACAAGCATGACAACTAGCTGTGGTATGAGCAGTGATGGCAAGTGATGGGTTGGTACAGGATGCAATGGGGGTTGAAAAAACTTTAAGGTATTTTCAAGAGAGATAAAGTATGTCATGCAGAAATTAAAGAATTTCAGAGAACCAATCACAGAATCCAGGATTTCTTACAACCTCACCTACTTTGTAACCTTCAGCCAATAATCCTTCTACAGCAAAGTGACAGGGTTATTACTTCTTCCTTGTACTAATTATACATATGGTGAAAAAGATAGCCAATATTTTCAACCATTCTGAGAATTAAAAAAAAAAACACCAAAAACAAACACCCTAAACAAAAAACCACAAACCAAAACAGATTATCATTGTTATTATTTACACAGATACACAAGTCTCACCTCTAACACAGTGGAGCTGTTATTTTGAGCTGTGCTGCTGGGGGAAAATGCAAGGATTTTCTGTCTGTTCAATGTAAAAGGCAGATACAAAGAGATATGGGACAAGTCAGAGTTTAGCATAAAGTTGAGAAGTACTCCAAGTGCTTATCCACTTCTGTGACACAGAGGCAAACACTGAAAACACAGAAAACATGATGATCAATGCACAAAAGCCTCCTATCTGCAGAAGAGATGCACCCACTGTTGATAGTGGGTGTCATGTTCTGCTTCTGCAGAGGTAAGTCCTTGGTCCTCTGTTTTCTCTCCCTCTGACATGTGTACACACAAACACACTGTCCCTTAAACACCACACTTAACAAAGTGCAACAGAGGCCAAGCTTCACAGGCAAAGGTTCCTAAATCTACCCCTTTTCAGATAGATGAGATTAATGTTTTCGTGTCAGCCTGCTGACATTCCAATTTGCTCTCCAGCTTAAAGGCCTTCCTTAAAGCAATGAACAAAGAAAGGACAGTCAGCAGCTTTCCCTTCTCCTTTTTTTGTCATCTGCTCTTCTCCATTCATACATATACATGTCCTCGCCCAGATTTTTACCACAGCGTTTCTTTTGTTAAGTTTCTCCCTTCTCAGCCATTAGACATGGTTAGGTTTTCTTTTTCCCCTGAGAGACAGTGACAGTTTTGGACAGAGTGACTTGCAGGACACAAAGTGGACATGAGTCTATCCATGGAAACCTGATATATCTCCTCTGGTTAAAATAGCACAACTAACTGTAAAATTTCAAAGCAGCTAGACACTGAGCAGCTAATCCTACCTTACATACCTCCTGCTATATATTCAAAAATAACAGCGTTCTCCATGCTCTAAGGAAATTCTCACCCCTGCTCTATAAATACCAGCAGCACCCAGAGGAGGCAGCCAGAGCAGAGGCCTCGCTCTGCCCCAGTAACACAGACAGCGGATCACACAGCCCCGCTCACGCGGCTTACCAGAAACAGTCCCAGCCTTAAAACTGACCTCACTGCATTTTCTGCTTCTTTCCACTGATGAAAGGAGACAGCATGGCTGGCTCAGATGTCAACATTTACCTTGTAGACATCTAAAGTTAGCTGAGCTGAACTGAGCTCCAGACATGACATGGAGTACAGGGCACTGCACAGCGCCTCAGCAGCTGTGATGAGGGGTGCTGGTAAAGACAAAGGGTAACCAGAAATTAAACACAGCTTCTGTGTGGGAGTACTGTAAAATCTGGACATCTTCCTGTGCCCATTTTATTTAAATAAGATGGCAAAGGTGTTGTCAAATTAGAAATGGAGATCCTATTTGTAGAAGCTGAAAGTCATAAAGAAAACTATGGCAATTTATCTGAGTAGGTACTGCAGATTTTGACTGCAGCTTCACTGAGTTGAGATTTGAAACTTTTCCAGCTTAGTTATGAGCCACAAAACTCTTCATAGCTCAAGTCAGTAACAAATCCAGAACACTTTTCTGTATTGTGTCATATGCAGCACATTTGTTTTCCTCATTTGTTGTTACAGACAACATTCATGCCTCCAGTAGCCTCTTTCTTTCCTCTGCTGTTTTTCCCACTTATTCTCATTCCTAACATTTAATGGCAATTTTGAAAGCAAATCACAGCATTACTATTATTGCTGCTTGATTCAATATACTTATTTGCTTAAAAAATGCTCTTAACATCCCCATTGCAATGAGGGCTGATTCCCCCAGACAGCTCTTGCTGATATTATTGTATGCTTAGATAGTTTAATAACCTAGTCCTCAGATACAAGTCATGAAGTCATTTTGGTAAGCCTCATTTCTAAGCAATCAAGTCAGCTGTTTAAACAATGTGCTTCCACTTCTCATCTTCAAGGTGAATTACTTCATTGGGAAGCAGAGCATTGTTAGCAGCATCTGCTGTGGTTAAATTAAAGGCAAGAGTCAAACTCTCTCACTGTTTCACAAACACTGACTAACTTTTTGAACTAACTAGATAATTGAAAAATTGTTATATAATTTAGGAAGAAAAAAAAAATAATAGAAGCAAAATAAAATAACTCTCACCCCTATCTGGTAAGAGACATGTTCAGACACTACGTGTTTTCTGCCACATGCTGGGCTTGCAGTAGGATAACAGAGCTCAGAGGTTTCCCCACCATTCACCACGTCCTACAAAAACTAAAACTAAACAGGCTTTCCCATCCATCCCTCAAACTGATTTGAGCAGTCATTTACACCAGTCCCAGGGAAAGGATTAAAAACTGTGAATTTTCAAAGGAGGGTGAACTCACACACATCTGGTAACCTGGAGAACTCTTTCAACCCAATTTTCTCCTGGCTGACAGCTCTCCTTAACATTCATGATACTCATTCATGGATCTGATTTAAAAGAGAACAGTTTCCTCTGACAAATTTGGTCATGGGAGAAGGCTGTAACAGGCAAATCTACACCTCTATTTGGCAGAAGTTCTTCCTAACTGAAATTCATAAAAAACCAATTTTTTATCAATTTGTGTGTGCTTTTGAAGTTGTGAGTTTTTCTTTCTTTGTGTCAATCATTCAAGCCATCAGATGACCTCTTTAAAAAATGAATAAGGAGAGCAACATATATGTTAAAGGCAAATTCTGAAAAACACCAAAGAAAATATTTTTCTTATGTATTTATAAAGTGTGGGGCAACTTTGCATACAAGTATCAAATTGAAGGGAAACTGAAGTAGGTACAATCCTGAGCTCTCAGCTCAGGTGTCATTTAGGAGATGGACTCTTGGAAAACGCTGCCCTTTGGATAAATGTGTGGCCTCTAGCACTGGCAGTTGTGATTCTTTCATGTGATATCGAATGGTACATGAGCAGGTTTGGACAGTCAGCCCCAGTTAAACCTCAGGAAAGCGAGAATGGGTTTTTTAGCGAGGGCCAGCTTGTATTTGGTTAGCAGGTTTTTAAAAGCATGTGTGTAAAAGGATACTGCTGCAAAGGAAGTAGCCCAGCTTCAACTCCCATTAACCCTTGACAGGTATGACTTAGCTGAAATCTCACACCTTCCCTGCTTTAGCTCTAAGTGCTCAGATATGTACATAGATAATTCTCAAATTCCCAGGGTTTATAGTTCCCAGCTCCACCTAATGAAGAAACATCCTCAGAGTGTTTATTTTTTGAATGCACTAGCAAGCCTCCCTACTCTGAAGTCTCTGAATGCCCATTTCAGCCAGCTACCAATTGGTGTCACACTGTAATGAGCATGAAATTGAACTATAAACCACACTTGGCCAAATTAGTATTAACAGAGGCAGGGGAAGTAAAACAGGAATAAGGGAAACCCAGTTCACAGCTGTGCAGATCATAACTAAAGTACCACATGCAAGAAGAAGACTACATTTTCTAACAAATTCCACAGAGATTAAGTCATTGAAATAATTCTGGTAGGGAAGACGGTTAATTCCACTAAACAAATCTGATATATACAAAAGAAAGTCTACTTCCTCTAAAATGGAACCTATGATAGATTTGAGAATAGCTGTAATGGCTAAAACCAGAGAACTTTATGACCATAGTAATGCAGTTGATTACACAATTAGGCAAACTTTGAAATTATCAGTTACATTTTGGAAGTGTCTAAAAATCCAAGTATTCCCACTCTTAAACACAAGTGGAAGATTTATTCTGCCATACACAGTCTTAGGAGGTGAGGGACATTAAAGTAAACATAGTACTGGAGAAAAAGATCCAAAGGAAATAAAACTACTTATTTTCAGTCACAGAAGGATTCAACAGAGAATTGAAAATAGTGTGGAAGTCCTTCCATCCCATCTCCTGAATGATGGCCCTGAGGCTGTACATAATTACAGAAGTATAATAAAATGTTCCATGTAATACTTGCTTTGTCATCCTTCTTGAATAGACACAGACACAATGCCAGGCAGTTTTAGCAGTATGCAAAGAAAAGTAAAATTTTTCTTCTTTCCCACATCTCTATATTGGATATTTCATGCCTCTAAGGAAGAGGGAGAAAAGGCAGACTCAGGTGCAGCTCTGGTGTGCTGGAGCAAAAACCTCTTATGGTATAATTTTGCCCTAGGACACAGAAGAAATTTTGCTGTTTTTCAGAGACCAAGACACGGAGAGAAAGAACAGACATGGAAGAGGAAGAGAAAAGGAATGTCCAATAGAAGCTGAGGTTAGAGTCTGAGTTGGAAAAGAGAATTAGAAAGTAGCAAGAGACAGAAAACAAAAATATCAGTTAAAAGACCTAATATGGCTAAGCAAAAGCAAAATATTAGTCCATGGCTTTAGGAGAGCTCTTCTTAATACTGGGCTCTCAAGACAACTCCAGGGAAGCTTCTCCTTTTCTCTGGCACATTGATGAGCGACATGCCAATACACCAGGCTGCTGTAAGGAGCAGCTCTGCACTGAGCAGTCAGCAGTGAGGAGGCTCTCAGAAGCTGAGCTGGTGGGGAGGCCTGGACACACTGCTGGAGGCTGTGTCTCACTGCAGTGCAGGGAAGGAACAAGAGCATGAAAAGCCTGGGGAAGCAAGCCCAGCTCCAGTTCATTCTCCCTCCATGGAAGTGGCAGTTCCCCTTAGTCTGGATGGTGCACACTGACCTGTTCTGAGCACAATTATAACCATTCAAAGAATACCTCCTTTGCCAGACAGTACCATTCTAATCATCCACACCGCTCAGTTTCAGGCTATCATGTCAAATAACACCTAGACACAATTATTAGTAGTAATAATCTCACCACCAAATTAATGTGAGGTTTTGCCTCAACATGAACATCACACCCCTTAGGATCAATAACTAGGGAAAGTAAAGCATTCAATAACCAGATTGTACACAAAACATAGATCTGCTGATGCATTTGCTTTTCCTATCCATCAGGTGCTAGTCGTTGACAGGACATGAGGAATGGTTAACTGCCTCCAAGAGCTGCATTCTCATCCCAAGGCAACATCCAATAAATACACCAATACCTCTGTTAAGCAAACATCTCTTTTGTCAGAGGACAAGTGCTGTCCTTGTGTTTGGTCTCACATTAACCAAGTTCTACTCATCCTTAAAACTTGCTTGCCCCCAAAAAAGTATCACATATTATTAATAGCAAAGATGTAAGTAAAGATCAGACTTACTACATGACAAATTAAACCCACAAGACATCATCTTCTTTTTGATGTTTAACTTGAGGTATGTGAAGAGAAAAAACAATGCAAGGTGAAATAGATAAACCTTATATGCAATATTGTTTCTCAATACTGACACTTTAGATGAAGCAAATGTGCAAAACCAGACAATCAGCTCACAGGATGAGAGTTGAGCTATCTTTCTGCAATCTCAGAAGCAACAAGTCTTCTCTGACACACAATAAATAAAAGGGTTCAAAATTTGGGCAGTAACAGAAGCCTCAAAGAGCTTCAGACTGCCAACTCCCTGTGGTAGTCTGTCAAGCCAGCTGAGAGAATGGTGTGGTTTCTCCTTGGTAAAAAGAAAACCAAAATTTGAGTAGAACACGCCACAGTCCCGACAAGTGCTGTCAGAGAAACAACACAAAGAAAGAGCTGGAATCTGAAATGCTGCTGGTGCTTGGGCTGAGTTCTTGCCTCAGGAAGAACTGGTAGGACTGTGATACACATGGAGGGAAGTTAACAGGACAGGTCCATGAGGCAGGTGCATGGGCAGATATCATCACCGAACATGACCAAAGGTTCTCCAAGAGCTGAACAGTCTTGAGTTGCCACTGTTTAGATAAAACAAGACCATGGCTATGGTTTCCTAGGAAAGCAGCTTCTAAAGTTCATTTCCCCCAGTCCAGAGACTCAAAGCCAAACTAACAACTGAGAGAAAGCCCACACACACACACACAGAGAAACACAGATGAACACCCCAGGACAGGGCAATGGCTGTCAGCATCCCCCAGGGTAGCATCACCACACAGAGGTGCTGGTGATGCCACATTTGCCATTTGCTGCCACACATTAGGTGTGGCAAACCAAGTGTGGTTCTGCTCTTCCCCGTCCACTTCCCATCTGGAAGCTTGCCTCCAGCACCCTGCACATGGTGAACCACTGCACGACCAGCAGCTGCAGCCCTAGCAGAGCCACCCAATCCCTATGCTGCCATTCCAGCAGCTTCTTGCTCCACAAGCAAACAGAAATATGACAGAAAAAAAAAATGAGAAGTAAAGGCAAAAAGAATGATCTGGGGAAAGGCAGATACAGAGGGAACAAAAATAATAATCAGGAAGAAGACATACTGCACAACAGTATGGAAACAAAAATAATCAGGAAGAAGACAAACTGCACAACAGCAAGGAAAGAAAACGAGTTCAGAAGGCACAGAGTGGGATGAAGACCTTAGAGTACACAAGAGCTGAAAAGGAAGACAAACAGCAACAAGTATCTTTTGCTACACAGGGCTCTCCATGGAGGAAAAAAAGGGGGAAAATTTGCCTCTAATTAGAATTAACTACTTCCCTTCACCTCCACAGCACACCAGCTTCCAGGTCTCTGTGTCAGTTTTCTCTCTCCCTGTCTGTGCTGGGCAGTAACTGTGTGGGGTTCAGCCAGCTGCAGCCCCCGGGTGCTGTGGGACCTGCTGCCAGCCAGTGGGAATGGCCAGGGCTGCCCCTTCGACAGGGGCTTTCACCTGGTATCACAGCAGGAACTGTCACAGCCCATTACACAGACCTCAGATACAACAAAACACTGTATTCATTTCTATTCTAAAGAAATTGCCATGTTCATTTGGACATGCCTATTAAGGCACAGAAAAAAATAAATTTGAGCAACTGCCAAATTTAAAGCCTTGTGTTTGATAATATTTTTTTTTTTTCCCCCAAGTAGCATAATGGGCTTAATCCATATTGTGGGCAAGTATCCTGCAAAATTTAATTAAAAGCCCAAAGCTGGTAAACAAAGTGATATTATGACACCAGAAATATAACAGTTTTGTGAGGTTCCAATGTAACTCAAGTCACAGGTGGTTCACAGTCCATGAACCCCTTTGCAGTAACTACCTACTGTACTTTTTTGTACATGTTACACACTGGGGCTTAGTGCCCCTAAATGTTTCCTGGAAGAGGAGATGAAATAATTATCTTGGTATACTTAGCCTTCACTAAACAAAAAAATATTTCCATTTCCACCCTTTGGGATTTCATACGCCCTGAAGTTTGATGGTTAAAAGTGCTGTACTAAGTACTAAGACAGATCATAAAAAAGGTTCAGGCTTTTCTCCAGGGAAATGTTATGCTGTGATCTCACTGTTTTCCCAGATAAATTTCATTGCATTGTTTCTTTTGCAGCAGTTTTAGACCCATGTGAATGCCATAGCCAATACCAGATGTGCCTCCACGCACATGCAAGAGAGCTCTGAACAAAGAAAATCCAGGAGAGCTGGAGTTCTGCTTAATGAGAACAGCCCTGGGACAAAGCTTTAATAGTTTAACTAAAATTACATTCAAAACTTAATTAGCAGAAGCTCTGAACTCACAAGCCGTGGCCCATGAGTTCTAATACACTAATTAGCTAAGACACCCTTTAAAGCCAAGTACAGCTAAACCTTCTTGAAGAGCTGTCACGTGAGCCCTTGGATCTGAGGCAACATTTGTGCTGCACATGGGAAGTTCAGCTTTATTTCACTACAGTGCTGCTGCACATACAATCACTGCAGGTCCCAATTACTCTGGGTAACAAACAAACTATAAAATGTTCATAGCATACAGTCCCATGCACAAGGAAAGATCAAAGCAAACTTTAAACATGGGCTTTGAGCAACCTGGTCCAGTGGAAGGTGTTCCTGCCTGTGGCAGAGGGGTTGGAACTGGATGGTTCATTATTATACAATGACTGCATGGTCATTAAAGACCCTTAAAGCCCAAACCTGTGATGATCCTACACCTTACCTACAGTAATGGGAGCAAAAAACTTGGACAGCTGGACAAGAATGTTCAAAACTTCAGAAAAATTACATCTTAAAGAAGGATAAAAACATTAGAAGATCCATTTCAAGCATTTAAAAATCTGATGTGTCAGCAATTTTGAATAAAATGTCATGTTTTTTGAAAATAACTTTGGTGACACAGTCTGTCTATTTTGACAGATTATATTGTCTGGGAAATAAAATTCACCACAGGATCCCAAATCAGTTCTGGGTTATCCCACTCTCTTTAGTAACATTATTTAAGCAAGACTGCTGATTTCAGTAGAAAATTTGGTTAAGTCCAGATTTTGGGATATGAAGAAGTACTGCAGGTATTGCAGAACTTCACAAGGAATAGATACAGAGCTTTTTTACTGTAAAATGTTCCCTTTGAAACTAACCCTGAAAAAGGTTAAAATATCTTTTTGTTATGTTGTATTTCACATAAACATCTGTATTTCAGCTGTTACCATTTCCATATCATGGAAGTTTTCAACATGCCTTACATAGTGGAGAAAGGGAAAGACAAAATTTAATTTAGGGACATCAAGGCAATTTGTATTTATCAAGGAGACTATCCTACAGTCTTAAAGAAAAAGAACAAAAGGAAATTTTACACTCCCGTGACAGATTTCCAGCCAGTGAAATCCACAGTACTTAATTTATTTACCTTTGAAGGACAAACAGAGACATTGCCAGGATTTGGATCTCTTGTGCCTGGGCATTTCAGTGGTTGAAACCTGATGCTTCTAACAACCAGTCATTATTTTTCTTTCTCTGAGGCCTTATTTTTCCTGCTAAAAAGGTGTGTTTCTACCTTTCAAGATAACTAACTTAGGCTAAAATCAGACAAAGTTTGCTACCCAATGGTTAAGAAAAGTGGAACCTTTCCCACAGGAACACTGGGAAATCTTCTCTTTCCCTGCCCCTCAAAGCAATCAAAACCCCTAGAGCATTATTGGGTTATTTTATTTTAATGGATCTTGGTCAGTTTATAAACGTGCTTATATGGCTGGCTGTAACCACAGTGGATAACCTGGAGAACCCAGAGGATTACTCCAGCCCTTTGCCTCATTTTTTCTAATGCACATGTGACACTGAAGATAGAGACAGAAGGTTTTCAAATATATGTCAAACCAGACAGAGCCACCCCCTGGCTGGTGCTGACCTTGTGTGGCCAACCCTCAGGCACAGCTGAAGCTCCTTGTACAGCACCTTGGCTTTGCTGTGCTCCCACCCTGAGACAGCACATACCTCAGACCTCTAAGTTTTAAAAATATACTTCTGCTGGAGTGATGTCCACTGCCAACACCCAGATTTGACAGATAATACAAGCCAGCAGACTTTGACTAGGGACAAAGTACAGTGTGCTGTAGGAAACCCACACACAGGTCTGAAAATTGAGCCCTGGTACTGAACCTGACCAGAGACCCTTTGAGTCTACTCAACACATGGAACAACATCTCACCCACTCCAGTGGAGTGGACACTGGGCATCCATTCTGCTTTCACCAAACACTGCTCAGAGTAGCAGGCAACCATCAAATATTACACATTGCAACAGTCCTGTCACGTGGTGAGTACTGTTTTACATGGGGAACTGCATAACAGTCACACTGACACAAATCCATAGCTAATAGCTATTAGGGTGCTTACTATCTACATGAAGTGTCCTTCTTTTCAGCTTTATATAATGTACATGAGCTCCACAAAACATCAAGGGAAATCTTAACCAGGAGTGCAGAAAAACTTACTCCCAACAGGTTGAAACCAATAACAAAATAAAAAAAGAGAGAGGAGTACATCAAAGTACAGTATTTAGTTCTGCTTGTATGTGTAAAGCACTAAGTCTTCCCTTGAGGATACAGAGTTGTGATGTTTGCTCCTGCACTGTGCTGCCTCCGTTAAACCCATAGAAAGAGTTCAGGCCTCATGATAACTTTGCAACTGCTGATCCAGTAAGCTGCTTAAAAAGACTCTTGATCTCTCAAAGCAAATTTTTTATTTCCAGTTTCAAGTTACATACCCTATTTCAAGTGACTAAAAAAAGAAGAATCAAGGACAAAAATTTTTTTTTTAAATGAAGAAAAATTAAAATGAGACATGCAAGCTTTCCATAGAAATCAGCCAGCAAGAACTCAGCCATAGTCACTGTTCAGATTTCAGTCCAGACTGTTCAAGGTAATAGGTTGCCAGTGAAATGAGGTTAATCTTCCCCCTTTCTCCTGTAAGTAAATGCAGAAAGGACTCTAACTGGATCTGCAACACAAAAATGAGCTTCCATCGCAGCCACAGCAGTGACTGCTGCTCTGCAGTTATAAGGAAATGCTTCATGTCACATGGCCTGGAAGAGAAACCCATGGAGAAAGAAAACTCATGAGGTTCATCATCCTGCCTCCCTTCCAAGTCTTCTTTAGTCCCCAAGGAGAGATAATACAATCTCAAATTGGGTTAGATTTTCCATCAACTGTCAGGACAGCCTGTCCCAGCCAGGAGGGCACTCTGCAGAGCAGAGCTCTCAGGAGCCCAAGCTGGGGCAGCATCCAAGCACCTCTCTGGCTGCAAATGTACCCTGGCTTCCTTCTGTTTCAGAAAATAATGCACAGAAATGAAGAAGTTCACCAGAAAGACAGCTAAGATAGTTTTCTTCTTTCCATGTTAAATTTGCAATGAATTTCCCACAGATAGAGAAAATCTGGTCTTGTGCCCTAAATCTCCAGTTTGTAGAACTATTTGCTCTGTAGACTGTCATGAACAAATTAAATGCAAAGTGAATTTATCAGGGGCTTTTATTTCTAGTAAACATCTGGGGAAAAAACAACAAATAAGCAAACAAAAAACAAAACAACAAACTCTTAGAGGATCATTAAGACACTAGAAATGCATATCTAAGCATACAGTACAGTCTCTGTGCTTTATTTCTACTTGTGAAGCAAGACAGGTTGAATTACAGAATCCGTGTGTCCTCTCAAATTCAAGTATTCCTGTCCATCCCAAGTGAACAATGAATGAGCTGCTCTATGACAATGATGCCCTCAAAGGCCCTGTAGCAATTTCATTTATACAATTTAGACTTTACTTCAGTTATTTTCAGTGAGACAGGGTTCCAACAACACCAGTTCTTATTGCCAACTATCTCATTCCTGCACATCATTTGACTAGCAGCACTGCTTCCTAATAACCATATTTGCTACGTAATTAATGCAGCTAGAGTTTGCAAATATTGCACAAGTTGTATGAACAAGGATGAGGGATAAAGGCCTCAGGCACATTGAAACAAATCTCTCCTTTCCACACATTCACTCTCAAAGTGTAAACATGAAAAAGTATTTGGCTCATTTTCACTTTATTTAGGCCACACAAGACCAGGAGGTGGCAACATTTGGATACTACTCTCATGCTGAAATCTTGAGCATCTGGGAGAAAAAAAAATACTATAAATAAAATATATAGATGATTGAAGTAAATGGGGACTGCACATACGAATCCAAGAATTTTATTTGGCCCACAGAATGGAAAACCAGCATCAGTTAAAGCCACAACAGAAATGGATATAATTTGTCAGGTCCAAATGCAAGAATACAAATGGAAATGACAGAGACAGAACACTAAAACCTCAAAGAGGATCTGCAATAGACATCAAAATACTTACAGAAATTACAGAGAAACACACTTGAAAATAAATAATTGAGGACAAGCCTGTTAATGTAATTAGTTCCTCCAGTGCAGGAAAGGTAAAATAGAG